>APFE031311752.1:56676-75128 GCA_000404065.3 Pinus taeda | reverse complement strand
ATTAATTATCACTAATTATTAACTCATAAATCAACTAAAGAATACATCAGTTAACTCAGTGCATGGACAGTTTAGTGGAGACAAGTGTTAGAGGTGAGTGAAAGGGCAAGACACCTATCAGTTGTGACTATAGTTGTGCATGTTATTTTCACAATCAATGGATTGAGTATTGCCAATGAGGATTGCGTGGTATATCCAAGGGAAATACGAATTTGGATCATCCATTCATCAATATTCTCATGCAGGATTGCGCAGTGGAGGCAGGCAAGTAGCAGAGGAGATTTGAACCTATGACTTGATTCAGATCTGAGCTAGTTTGTGTGTAACAGGTTGAGATAGTACTGAGTACTTGCGAGGAGTATTGTACTATGTATTGTTACATGTTCTCAATCAATATAATATACAGATAGTTGGGGGTTTTCAGCAGTATGCTTTCCCCGTGATATATAGTGTTGTTATGTGTGATTAATGCTTCAATGTGCGCATGTGATTGTTTCTTAATTCCACAAAATTGATGATCAACGTAGAGGAGGTTATGTATTATGCATGATTCCGCAAATAGTGTATGATCAAGATAATCTCTGTGAATAAGTTTCATATTATTCAAAATTTCTACATATTAAAAATTTATAAAATGTAAAGAGGGTATGTCCTAAAATAAATATCAGAGGACAAAAAAGAAAAGTGAAAAAATATGAACCCCAAAGAAAAAACACATCATGAAAGTGTGCAAGTCCAAGTGCCACTACTTTTTACTTTTATATACAAAATAATGGTTGTGTGTAGCCTGTCATAAATGCCACAACCCATGATAGTCAAACTGTTTAATCTTGACTAGTTCATGCTTTAAATTTCATGTTTATAGTTAGAGAATAAAAGATCTCACCAAATTGTTTAATCTTGGCAAATCAGTAGTTAGGTAGAGAAATAAAATGTACTCGTAAGCTTGATTTGAGCCATTGGAAGATATAAAGTTAGAATTAGATAGATTGTTTCTCAAAAGAAAAAGGAAAGAAAGGGTCTGGTAGCTTAAATGCACCCAAAAAATGAAGAAACGATGTTAGGGTAAGTAAAAGGGTAAGTAGAAGAAAGGTTGCAAAAGTACAAAATTGATTGAAACATAAGAATATTTATCATGCTTGATCCAACGTTTAAGTGTTCAAGAGCAGTGATGGAAGTGAAAATATGTTCACAAACTGATTTACTTAACTTCCCCTCCTTTAATTCCACCCCCCCACTACATGCTTACTAATTTCCCCCATTATCCCATCATTTCTTGTTAAGATACCCTTTTTCCCTTAATTTTCACCCTTGCCCCTTGGTTTCACACATTTCCCTAGCAATTTACCCTCCAAAAGTCATTTCCCAACCCAAAACCCCTTTTCCCTAGTATGAAATCCATTCCCATATGAAAAAATCATTTCCACCTTATTAATTTCCATATTTTGCCTAAAGACCCATTAAAAAACCCTTATCCTAAGTATTATTCCCCCCTCCGCTTTATAAAATTAACTCTGCCTTTCCTACATTTCCCAATAAAACCCTTGTAAACCCATAAAACCCCTTTTACCCTAAGTTTTGTTTACCCCCACATTTCTTAAAAAACCTTTGCAAAATCACTTTTCCCGATATAATCCATTTTAACCTACCCCTCGGTGTGGTTACATAAACCTTGTCGCAGTTAAACCCCGGTCCCACTATATAAACCCGTGCATTTTATTAAACCTGCATTATATTCAATGCTCGCCTTATTCATTAAAAAATTACAAAGTTTTAAGTGTAATTATCCCCCAGTCCTCGCTAATCCCCGCCCCTTTTCCCTCCGTGCAACTTCGTCGCGCGATAGCCATTAGATCTTGCACCCACAAATCTAACGGTGCACAGCCATATCGCCCGCTCTCGATGTCCAATTTTTTAAGGCCTGAGAGCACACGAGATCCACGGCTTTGCTTGGGCCCCTTGTGGTTACGTGGCGGCATCACGTTAACTCAAATTCTCTCCAAATAATACCACCCATCACATAAAAGCGATGTGATGGCCCCCCTAAACTGCCTTCTCGCCAAATTCGAAACCATTATTGTTCATAAAATGAATTTCTGCACCAAATTCAAAAAGTTACTTGTTAAATTCTGAAGACCCTCGTTTTCGCTCCTTTTGCCTGTTTACACAGTGAAACCTACCAAACCCTTCTTGCGCCACCCTAAACCTCTGCAACTTGATTTCACTCTGATTACCTTCGAAACACTACCAGGATTCCTTCCACAGACCTCTCAGCTCAAATAAAGCCATGATCACCTCCCTACCACCCTTTGTTTTCTTGACAATTGTTGTATTTTGCAAGTGATTAGACAATTTTATACTAGTCACAAAACTTGTTTACTCCAAGCTTCAAAAGGAAATCTATTCAAAAATCCTTTATTCAGAAAAAGAAGACAATTATCACAGAACAGACGAAATCATTCACACAGAGACAATAAATGTTAAAAATAGACAATTTACACAGTTAAAGATAAAACAGAGGAGGAAAATAGAGCATACAGTTGAAAGACAAATAAATCAAATACATAGAAAGATGCTCAATATCCCACTACCAAATGTTGATACATGTAAAAAACTAAATAATTTACTGTTGAAATACACAGTAAAAAGTTTAAATGTACAATAAAAGTAAAAAGCATAGTAAAGGATATTGACAGGTGAGCAAGGTCAAAGTGTATTAGATTAAATAATATCAAATGAAAGGTCATAATTGAATATGACATCCAACGTGAAGACCAAACATCCAAGCAGCTTAAAGGGAAAAAGATCAGACATCAAAGACAACAGAACCTAAATAACAGGGACAACAACAATAGTTCAAAAGTTGTCTCTATCTTCTTGCATGAAGATATTTTCCTTTTCCTAGATTAGTTCTCACTATAGTTTGAGATATTTTGTAAATTCATTTTGTATAAATACTTCACAATTCGAAGTATTTGAGGTGGATTACAATACATTTGTAGAGTTATTTTGATCTTGAACCTAAGGGTGATTGTACCAATTTCAAGTCAACAGACTGGAGCAAGTAATAAAAGCATTGAATTGCAGGATTCACGAGATGAGCTATTTGCAGTGAAGTATCTTCTTTAGGTGATTTTTTTACTTTCTTTTGTTCTCATAAACTTAAATGTTTTTTCCAAATTTGAATGTATTAACTCGAAATATCACTCAGAATTTGTTTAAGTATACTTTGTTTTGCACAGTTAGTCATTTTTATGTTTTCCTTTGATATTTGGATTTGAGAACCCTTAATTGCTCTCCCATCCCGGTTGACCTCTTTCATTCCTTCCATAATCCAGCCTAAGGAACCCTTAATTGCTCCCTGGATCTGATTAGAAACCACTTCACCCTCCAGCCTTTGAGATCTATAATGACTCACCTATCTTGCCCTGTAGACACTGTTTTAAAAGCTTGATCCAGTCTAGTCTGTCTGATATTGACTCCATAGCCCAAAGGTAAAAGCAAACCTCTGTTCATCTAAGTAATCAATCCCACCACCCAAATTCAAACCAAAACCCAAGTGCAACCATAACTAGCCTAAAATTAATTAACTAACGCAAAGTTAAATCATAAAGAGAGAACCCTCTCTGAGATTAGGAAGGCTAGGTCCTGATCTCCCAAAGTGGTTTGTGGTTACCTCAGTGATTTCTTTCTTTAACCTTGGGAAAATTACTGAGCCCTAACAGGGAGTACACACCCAAAACTGGTTATCTTTATTTAATTAATTCTAATGAGTCAAAGTCCTAAGCTCAGTGTTGGAAGAAAATATGGAAACTAAGATGTCCAGTAAAAGCCCAAGTTTCTATGTGATTCCTTCTTGAAAACAAAATTCCCACCCAAGCTCATTTATAAAAGAGGCAGAAGAAATGGCCTAGTTGGTACACTCTCTGTAAAAAATTTGAAGAATCAGTGGCCCTCCTTTTTTTGACATGCCCCTTCACCTTGGGGATATGAGCGTATTTTAGAAATAAAATTGGATTTAGAATAGTTTGGCAAGGGGAATATTTTCCTAGAATCATGGAAGCTCTAGTGGGAGCAGATAACTGTAAATCAATACAGGAACATTCCCCCACTTATCTGGTTGGGAGTTTGGATTGACAGAAACAAATCTATATTATAGGGTAAGTTATCATCCTATAATAGGGTGGTTGCTTAGGTCCTTGCCATTTTCTCCCTTCTACCTTCTTCAGAACCTACACATGCTCCTCGAATTATAACAGCTAAAGCAATCAATACTTCCTATCCTTCAGATTATTTCAGTGAGGTATCCCTCACTAGTGGTGAATTTGGTGGAGGGGTGGTGCTTTTTCTCCAAGAAAATCACTCTTTCAATCTTCAGAATGGTCTGAGAAGAGGATTAAACAATTATGTTGAGTTGTTATCTCTAAAGTACCTCCTATTGTTTTCTATTGAAAAAGAATGTATATCCTTACAGATCTTTGGAGACTCCATGTTTGTCATTAATTGGTTCAATGAGACTCATAGATGTCAGAGCCACACATTCCTGCCAAGCTATGGGGTTTCATCTAAAACCAAATTATTATAGGAATGAAAACTGGCAACATTAATTCTGAAAATGGAAAAAAGGGTAAAGGTGTGGAATTTCATATGGTTGTTTTTAGAGGGTACATTGGTCCTCATTAAATCAGAGCCGGAGGCCAACCTAGTATATTGGATGTTCTTATCCTTGGTTCCAAAAGGTATTCTAAATATTGTTCACAAAATCTGATCTTCTTTTCTATAGGCAACTTAAAAAGATGAATATGTGCTTCCAAGGGTGTATTGGGAGAAAATTGTAGTGTATGAAGCTTGGGATGGCTAAAGCATAAAAAACACTCCCTTATTTGCAACTTTTTTGGCTGCAAAGGTGGGCTGGATGTTGATTTATACAAACATCCTTTGGTCTTCAATTGTACACAAAAAGTATATATCTCCTAGTTTTGTTGAAGAATGGATCCATTCTCTAAATAAGAAAACAATTAAATATATCAGTCATTTGGAAAAAAAAATTGTCATCTTTCTCCATGATTGAAGGAGGAATTTCCTAAAAAGTTGGTAATGGTGAAAAATACGAGGATTGGTGTGGATCCCTGGGTTGGTTGTGGAGAAAACTTATGTCTCCCTTGTGACTTGGTCAACTTTCTAAATAGAAATGGAAGGGTAACTTTTAACTAGGTGGTAGACAATCTACACACTTCCATTTAGGCTCAAGGTTGGGTTGATGCATTCCAATTGAATCCTCCCGAATCTTTTATGGAACAGTGGTAAAATTATACAGATGGCCTAAAGTTAACCCATGCTTAGTTTAGAGATAAGGAGGATACATTGTGTCGGATTTACTCTCCCTTTGGAGAATACACACCCAAAACTAGTTATATTTATTTAATTTATGCTAGAAGGTCGAATGCCAAAGCTTGGTGGTGGAATAAAATCTAGAAACTAAGCCCGGGATAATTTACAAAAGAGGTAGAAGGAAGGGTATAGTTTTTGCACTCTCTATAAAAATGTTGAAGAATCTATGGCCCACCTATTTTTTACATAACCCTTCACTCTGGGGGTATGGGTGGCTTTGAGAAATAATATTGGATTTCAAATAGTCTGGAAAGGGGAGTCTTTTCCTAGAAGCATGGAAACTCTTGTGGGAGCAAATATGTGTAAAGCAATACAGGAACATTACCCCACTTATTTGGTTGGGAGTATGGATCGCTAAAAACAAATATATATTCCAGGATAAGTTATCATCCTTTGATAGGGGGGCTTCTCAGGTCCTTGCCATGTTTCCCCTTCAACCTTCTTCAAAAGTTACACATGCTCCTAAACCATAACAACTAAAGTAATCAATAATTCCTCTCCTTAGGCTTATGTCAATAGGGCATCCCTCGTTGATGGTGAATGTGGTGGAGGGGAAGTGAATTATCTTTAGGAACATCACTCTTTCAATCTTCACGTTGGTCTTGGAAGAGGATCGAACAACTATGCAGATTTATTATCTCTAAAGTACCTCCTATTGTTTTTATTGAAAAATAATGTTGATCCTTACATATTTTTGGAGACTCCATGTGTTGGAATTATGATACAGGCGTTGTCCTTGATGGAAACTCACTGAGAGGTATGATACAGGTGTTTCCCTTGATGGCAACTCACTCAGATGAAAAATCATAGTACAACAGGTTAATAGCAAAGAATTAATGATCAGAGAGAGGTATACGCAGGTTAACCATGATGAAAGTGTGTATACACGCGGGTGAGCAGAACAAAATACGCGTATGCGTATACACGCACTTTCACGCAAAAAAAGGTTCATACATGTTGGAGAACTAAGTTTTGATTCGTGGTATTTGGTCCATAGTATTTCAGTATTTGGTCCATGGTATTTGGTCCGCGGTATTGACCCCAGGTATTGGGTCCAAAGTATTGGTTCTACGTGGTTTTGGACCATGATATTGAGAGAGGCCTAAACCTGTATAAGGAGAAGATCATTAGGCCAAGGGGAAATGTGTGCAAGTGATGAATATCTAATGAAGTATGAGATATAGTATGTTGGTTATGGGTTTGTGATGCTTTGCTTGATCTAAACCAAGGAGGCACCTATGCAGTTGATAAAGGTTGATGGACGGGATCATGAAGACTAAAATGTATTATCATTATATGGTATGATCATGAATAGATCTTAATACTGATGCATGTTTTATCCTTTATATCTTATGGTCTGGGTATATCTGAAGTTGGAAATTGCAGCGAAGGTATAAGTAATTATTTTCAAATATGTATGCAGGTTCTCTCTAGTGAAAGATCATATACACACTGGTTTGACACAGTCAAGTAGCGTATACATTATGAGATTTGATATTTCAGGTTGTTGTTGGTTCTAGCAGTTGTTGCAGAGTTCTAGGCTCTAGTTTGTGTTTTAGTGACTGTGTTTTGATGACAAGGTTTCAGTGATTCAGTTATTGGGTGATTCAGAGTTAATGATTGTATTGCAATGATGATTGTTTTGTAGTTATAGATCGAGTCTAAAAATTTATGAAACGTGGTCTCTGGAAGAAAATAGAAGTTTGTATCCATCTGTAAGTCAGCACCTACGTACTAGTACATCAGCTAGTACAAGAGATAAGGGGGTTGTAGCTCCCTTCTAGGAGAAGCTGGAGAACGAGAGAAGGTTGTAGCCTTCTGCAGGTAGAAGCCTGCGTACTGGTATAAGACTACACCGGTACAAAAATATTGTAAAAAGAAGTTTCTAATTAAAAGAAGATAGAGACAAATTGCAGTAGGTGGTATTCACCCACATTGGGTTTCCACCTTATATCATGGTGTTCATGTGTGCTTCTTATGTGTGATGATTTGTTATGTTTTACTACACTTGTTTACTGTTCATATGGTTAATAATGTTCTAATGCACTCATTGAAGATCAACTAACTGAATCATAAGTTTACTAGATATACGCTAGTTGCATTAAACACAGTTGTGTATACACGTGGGTATCCTTAACTAAAGTAGCGTATATGAATATAATAATGAAAATGAAAATATTATTGATTTGATAATATTGATTCACCCCCCCTCTCAGTATTATTTCCAACAATAGACTCCATGGTTTTCATTAGCTGGTTCAATGAGACTCTAGGATGTCATAGCCACACATTTTTGCCTATATTAGAAGAGATTCTAGACACAAAATGTGTTTTTACTCATATTTCTTGTTGTCGCATGTACAAGGAATGCAACACAACCGCAAACAATTTATTAAAGGAAGGTGTTGCTCAAGATATGGGAATTTCGAAAATCACTAAACAAATAGGTGATACAGGTGGATATTGGTGGCCACCTACCTATTACACTTGGACCTCCAGCATTTTTTCCTATCAGTTTCCTATTTTCCAACACAGTTTCCTATTTTGGCAGTTTGTTATTTTTGGAAGTTTATTGGGGACTGAAATTTGATAATTGGAAGTTCAAGAGCCATAAACAACTTTTTTGGGGAAATAGTCATACATCATTAGAGGACTAAATTTGTAGTCGAAAGTGGTTTTCCTCGAATAGACCTTTCTAATGGGATATTTTTCATGCCAAACAAAGATCGTATGCCAAAGTTACAACCACGAGAAGTTGACATTCCAACTAAACCCATCGGGCCCCACAAGATTTTGACGCTTCATCTCCTAGGGTTTGAGTTTTGGATGTTTAGGTATTCTCATTATTTCTTCATGATAAAAAGGCCTCGTAGCCTCATTCTAAGACAATCCAAAAGGCATGTAGTTGTCACATCTCTTCTCAGAGATAAGATACCATCATTTGAGCTAGTTTGCCTTCATTATGTATGTAAACAATTTTCAACATTTGTTATTTATTAATTGAATTTATGTTTCATTGTATCCCTATGTTTCTGTTTTAAATTTGTGTTTCATTTCATTCCTTCATAAATCTGGATTAGTGGTATCAAAGTGGTCTGCTCTTTCTTTATTTTTTTATTCATGTCCCCAATGAGGTCAGGGTATAAGGAGTTGGGAATCGAATTGCTTGAACCCTTGCAACGACGTCCTTGCTGACCCTGAAGGTCTCCCTTGGTGGAAGAAAAAAAAGGTGAGGGAACAGGATATCCTATCAAATTGTTGCTTGAAAAATCCCTCAAGTGATCAAGGAACGAGATGATAGATAATTTTTCCCATATCCTTCGGCGGATACCAATGGGTGATGCATATTCATCCAGTAATCACTTCGGAGGTGTTTCACCCTTAAAGGTACAAGTTGATTCAAAATTATCATATTTGAAGGTCAGAAAAACGCAGATGCTCTAGATAAATGGTTAAGTCTGCTGGAAGAATATTTTTTTATCCATAATTTATTCGATAGAGAAAATATTAATTTTTCACTCCTTAAGTTTGTCCCCTATGTCAAGTACTAGTGGAAAAATTATTGTGAGTAAAGGTTCGAGGAGGAATCCTTGTTATTTTTAATTGCACCCTATTAGGACTCTTTCTAAAATGTTATTAAGGAACAATATTACCTTGTTGGGAGATATGAATATAATTACATAAAATGAACCACACTATAGCAGGAAAGGTACCAAGAAGTGCAAGAGTTCAAAAATATCTTTCATACCCTACGCACAAAGATATCTTGATAAATAAATGCTAGTAGAATTAGGGTTATATTTATCTTCCTTGATAATTACTTCTGAATTATGCTGGCTTCTTTTATTTCTTTATTATATTATCTTTCATCAAGCAAATACCAAATTATGGGTGTATGAAGATAACAAGAACAAGAAACACGAGATGTAGGCACTCTACCAGGGCAAAACCCATATCTAGGGGAAAACCCAGTCAAACTTCTTCCTTCAATAGTTAAGATGAGATAACCCAAGACTCTTCAACCTAGACATAGACCTCCTCCAACCACCAAGTCAACACTTCCTTCCAGCAACTTCGATCTAGATCTTTGACCTTGCAGCAACTACACTTTAACCCAACAAATCCAAAATTTTGACCTTCTCAGTAGCAGAACTTCAGCCCAACACATTCATAATTTTGACCTTCCCAGCAGCAAAACTTAGACCCAGCAAATAGCCTAGTAACTTCGCATAAAAGAGAGAGAGATAGCCCAGAAACTTTGACTTGCAATTCTTCCTTCTCCTTGAAGTTCACACTTTTCTGCACTTCCTTCATGTGCATCGAACTTGTTGAGTTTATGTCAAAATAGATCAAACTACTCTTGTATATATAGCCTCTTATGTAGGTCGAATTGTCCTCTTGTAGGTTGACTTCATTAGGCAAGGGCCGACTTGGTGTGGAGGTGAAAAATTAAATTTTTGACATGATTCAAAAGCCCAAGAAGGATCTCATTAAATGGAAAATGACTCTAATGACTCATTATAAAGCCTAGAAGTCCTCAATAGGGACTTTGACCTATAAAATGATGACCCAAGCATGAAACCCATGCTTTAATAAATCATTGTAATAATAATAATAATAATAAAATTCATTCTTTGACTCAAATATAAATATGAAGATCGAACCTAGTTACATTCTTCAACAAGATGGGTATCAAAGACTCTAAGTGACATCTCTTACTCAAGTACCGCAACTATCTACACAAATACATCCAGGAAGAAATGGAGTTCCTAGACATATCCTCACTTGGTGTAGTATATTGATATGTTGTCAAGATCAAGCAGAAATTTAAACAGAAGAAGGGAGACTTTGGCTCTATGAATATGAAGCAGGGTAAGGGCACCCCCAAATCGCACAACAAAGGACAAGCCCAAGGTGGAATGACCCAGGACAACATGTCGAAGCCGCAAGCAAAGAATAGTAATGGAAATATGAAGAAAGACACAGGACAGTGGTGTCAGTTCCACAAGAACCCTGCTCACAACATAAGTGAATATCGCACAAAGCAGTCAGAGGTGGCCAAGATGAAAGCTTTAGAGTCAAATGCATGTTCTGAATCTAACCCAAAATCCGACAAGGGGAAATAAATCATTGATGCAGAACCCAATGCCATTGTTTCCACCACCAAGGTCAAAAAGAGTGAGCCTGAAATTCATAAGAGGATGAGCATCTCTTCCACTAACATATGTAGATGAAGGGTGCTCCACTAGAATTTATTGTCGATAGTGGGAGTCAAAATAACCTCATCTGAAAAAGGTGATTAAGTGGTTGGTGTTGTCGATAAAACCACACCTACATCCATAAATTATCAGATGGCTCCACCAAGGGCAAGATCTTTGTGTCCGCCAACAATGTCACATGCCCTACAACAACAATCTTGTCACATATGAGGTATTGTGTGATGTTTCTCCCCTTGAATTTTGTGATTTTTTATTAGGCCAACCATACTTTTAGAAGCATCATGTTATGTATGATTCGATACCTCTTACTGTTATTATTACTTCGGGGAGAAAACTATACAAGATATTGAAGGTAGCCCCACCTACCACAATTTCTTTTATCGTTACTAAGAAATGAAATAATATCATCTCCTAGACTGAGAAATTTGTTTTCTTCATTATTCACTCTCAAAGTAAGGGGAAGATCACAGCCACATCCATGGCCTCCAAAAAGGGCTCCTCCACACAGCAAAAGCAAGTGAATAAGGTTGTGAAAGAGTACAAGAACATTTTCTCCTCACCCAAGGGAGTATCTTTTCACTGTCAGGTCAAGCATTCAATTGATTTAACCTCCAGTGCATCTCTACCTAATTGTCCAATCTAGCTCCACTCTCTTCTAGAAAATGAATAAATCAAGGGGCGGATCTAGGATTTGCTACAAAAGGGAACATCTTACCAAGTTCCTCAACTTATGGAAGCCCAATTGTACTCGTGTAGAATAAACATGGGATTTGCATTGATTATCGGGCACTGAACAAAATCATAGTCAGGAATAGATACCAGATCCCATGGATTGATGACCTTCTTGACTAGATCAAGGGGGATAAGTACTTCAACAAGATTGATTTGAAAATTTTATATCACCAATTTCCAATAGAACCCACATATGTATGGAAGATTGCCTTCAAGTCCAAGGAGGGTCTCTTTGAATGGTTGGTCATGCCCTTTGGGTTGAAAAATGCCCCTACAAATTTTATTATATTGATGAATGACATATTGCAGCATTTCACCAACTCATTTGTGATTGTATATGTGGATGACATCCTCATCTTCAACAAGAGTTTGGAATAGCACTTGCAACATATTCGACAGGTCCTTCAAACCTTACAGCAACACAAGTTGTGTGCCAACATGTAGAAATGATCCTTTGGTATGGAACAAGTCCAATATCTGGGATACATAATTAATGAGAAAGGAATGCATGTGGATCCAGCTAAAATCCAAGTCATTCAGGATTTTCCAACCCCGGTGACTCCAAGAGAGCTTCGTAGCTTCATAGGCCTTGCTAATCCCTATCGAGGATTCATGTTTGGCTTCTCTCATATCACCTGGCCCTTGAGTCAAGAAAAATAAAAAAATGGTTTAAGCCGCAACATAAGGATTTCATTGAACTAAAATATTTCCTTTGCTCTATATCAGTATGTACCTTTCTAGACTTGCAATGTCCATTTGAGAGAGATACAGATGACTCTGATTATGCTATTGGTGTAGTCCTAACTCAGCAAGGGCATCCAGTGGCCTATCACAATGAGACACTCTCTGATATTGTTCGAAGGTACCTTGTCTATGATAAGGAAATGTATTATATTGTGCAGGTCTCCCAACAATGGAAACTATATACTTTTGGGAAGGAGACGATCATCCACATGGATCACTAGCCTCTTCAATTTATGCAAACACAAAGGAAGTTACAAAACGATCACCATAAAAAATGGTCCACATATCTGCAAAAATTCCATTTGAACATTAAATATAAAAAGGGTAGCACAAATTGCCTCAAGTGGCACCCAATTGTGTCACTAAGTACAATTCTCAACTCTTTTGGATAGGATACATCTACATGGCCACAATTATATGAAAATGAGTCAAAATTCATTGCCACCTACAAGATGTTTATAGATGGAAAACTTGTTCGAGACTTCCACCTTCATGATAGACTATTGTGCTATCTAGGACATCATTGTGTTCCTTCAAGCGAGTGTGCCAAGAATATTTAGGAAGTGAATTATAGTTGGGTCATAGGACACTTTGGTGTGGAGATGACAATGGCAATACTACAAAAGTATTTTTATTGGAAAAAAACTTCAATTTTATGTTGACAAATATATGATCTTGTAATGCTTATACCATCATCAAGCCAACCATCAAGAAGAAAGGCTTGTATACTCCTCTGCCTAATCCTAGCTGACCTTGGGAATTCATCTCCATGGAATATGTGTCTAGCTTCCTTGCACCAAGCATGGTAATTATTGTGTGTTTGTGGTCGTTGATAGATTTTCTAAGATGTCCATATAGCCTACCTGTAAGAAAAGTATCACAGTAGAAGCCACCACAAAGATCTTCTTCGAACAAGTGTGGGTACATTTTAGGATCATGCTAACCATTATATCAAAACGGGATAGCAGGTTCCTAAGAACATTCTAGTTGAGTCTTTGGTGATTGTTGGAAACCAAGCTCACCAAGTTGATTGATGGCTAGACAAAGGTCGTCAGTAAGATCATAGTGTGCGTACTACACATGTACAACTCTAAGAATCCATGAACATGGGATGAAAGTTTCCTCTATATGCAACATAGCTATAGCATATCTCTCCATAACTCAAATAGCCGCCCCATTCAGGTGGCCCTGAGATTTCAACCATTGTGTCCCATTGATGTTGCAATGCCTCTTGTAACTACATAGACAAAATATACACATGTTCAATCTGAATTTGATAAGGCCTTCAAGTTTATTGAACATATTCAACACATCCACCAAAATGTTCATGATATACTAGATAAAGCCAATACTAATTACAAACAACGTCATGGTCAACATCGGTGCCACATAAGTTTCAAGTGGGTGACAAGATTTGGGTTCACCTGCAGAAGGAATGCCATGCCAAGGTCCATTAGAATCTTCGACCACTTCGATATGGGCCTTACACCATCACCAATATTATAGGTGACAACACTTTTGAGCTAAGTATTCCCCCATTCCTTGGCCTACACCAAGCTTCAATGTGGATCACCTTCGGCCATAATTTCCACCATTGTTGGATGCATCAGACATTGTTGAGTAGTTGACATCAACAGAGTTCAACCTGGGATTGCATTGAATATGCCACAACTAATTGGATCATGGACACACAAATTAAGAACACTCACCAATAGAAGATCCAACTATATCGGGTTGTCAAAGCCTGCCAGCACTTGCACTAAGGAAATTAGCTCACTAGGGACTAAGTTTAACAGAAGTTTCCTCACCTCTTGGAGGCACTCAATGGAATGGGGATCATTGCTTCCTACAGAAGGAGGAATGATCCACATGGATATTTGTTGCCACATTCCTATTCCACTTGGACACCCAACATTTTTTTCTATCAGTTTCCTACTTTCCAGCATAGTTTCCAATTTCAGCAATTTTCTATTTTTGGCAATTTGTTGAGTCATGAACTTTCAAAGTTGTTTTCAAGCCCTAAACGATGTTTTTTAGGAAACAGGAAAAGGTAATACAAAGACTAATATTTTCAATAAAAATGTTTTTTCCTCAGATATACCTTTCTAACAAGTTATTGTGGGCGCCAAACGTAAATTGTATGCCAAAGTTACGACCCCAAGAAGTTGGTGTTCCTATTAACCCCATCAAGGCCCAAGAGATTTTGGTGCTTCATCTCCTAGGGTTACATTTTTGGATGTTTATGATTTGTAATTGTTTATTCATGTTAAAAGGGCCTTAGAGCCTCATTTTAAGACAATCCAAAAGGCATGTAGTTGTTACATCTCTTCTCGGAGATAAGCTACCTTCGCCTGAGCTAGTTTTCTTTCATTCTGCATGTAAACAACTTTCAGTATTTATTATTTATTAATTGAAGTTCAATTTCGTTGTATTTATGTGTTTTTGTTTTAAATTTGTATTTAATTTTGTTCCTTCATAAATATATATCACTAGGTGAAGACACATAAGAGTATTTTCACAAGTCGTTCATTGATTGTTTACTATAGGCTCAATAATCGGGAGACATGATATTTATTTTTGCTCATGATCGAGGATGGTTGATGTTTATGTATATAAAGTTGAATATGATCCTTTATATGTTTATTTATGTATATAGTTCAAAGACTTAGTATGTTTGATCTTGAGCGTGTTTCATCCTGATCATTCCAGTTATGTTTACAGTCAATGGATAGAGATGCACCAATATAATGTAATGTTTTCATTATCTCATGAAAAATTACAATTTTTTTTGAGAAAAAACAAAAAATGGCCAAGCCCCAACTAGTTAACTTGTGTTCATGGACTTGGAAATAGTGTCATAGATTATGTGATATATGCACTAGATTTTTAGAAAGTTTTACAGGTATCAAAGCTAGATTTCTAGAAATTTCTACATGGTATCAAAGCTAGATTTCTAGAAATTTCTACATGGTATCAAAGCTAGATTTCTAGAAATTTATACATGGTATCAGAGCTAGATTTATAGAAATTTCTACATGGTATCATAGCTAAAATCACTATAGAAGAGAAGAATTTCGAATTGCAGATTGATGGATCTCTAGTTCAAGGAAGATCTGGAAGACCATATGTGCAAACTCCTTAATGGAGTTAGAAGGCTACTAGTGGGCAGATCAGCGAACCAATGCTTAGTGACACAAAAGGGAGTCGTGAACATTGATATTCGCAAAATGAGGAGCAAAGATATTTCCCATAGGGAGATCAAGAATCAAAGGGAGTCTCGTTTTAGAGGGAGTAGCCCTATGGAAGCTAGTACTTCAAAAATTGGGAAGTTCAAACTCATTATTGTAGTAGTGTGGAAGTAGTAGCAATAGTAGTATGAGTAGATCAGATTTAGCTTATGCATGAAAAGCCTTGAGGAGCAAGGCAGAGACTAGAGATTTTGTGGTTGAGAGGGAGCATGTTAGACCTCTCAAGGAGCAACCTCAGCAAGTTGTGGAGCAACCACAATTGGAGAAGCAGAGAGGAGATTGAGTGCAGACATCCATTCAAGCAGAGACCTCCAATAGGGGGGATTTCAATCCAAGTTGGAAGAGGGAGCACATGCATCCATACATCCAGGTGTGAGGTGGGGAGATATGAAACCTTAGTCCGATAGTCTTAGAAATTGGGCAGGATCCATTGAGGTGTTTTTTTTTTTGTCTCATGGATCATTACCTTGCTATAGGGGCCCACGGTATTCAGTAGCAAGAGGATCAATGTGAGTCAAACACTGAGTGCAGAGTAGTGTTGACAGCAGAGCATGAGGCTCAGCAGCAAAGTCACCAGCAACACATTTTTTCTAGCAGACAGTTGCAGACAGTTTATTCAGTGTATTTTGCTTGGATGATTTTTTTGGGTTGCAGATGTTGCAGTAGCAACAAAAAAAGTGACAATTTTTTCATGCAGAACATTCCAAAGGTACCAAATCAGGATAGAGATGAATTCCTCTTTTGTTGAGAGGGAGCGTTGAAAATAGTAACAATAATGTTAAAAATAGTATCAAGAAAAATCCTAATTCAATTTTGTCCTTGAATTAAATTGGGAATAAAATTGTAACTCCACATCTCATGAAAACTTGTAATAGTTAACTAAGTTAATTTGACTTAATTGGCTCAGTCAATTCAAGTTGAGGGTCTAACTAGAGTTATGTAGAGTGTCTCCTACAATTGGGAGAACTAGTTGAGTTTATTTTGAGTTGTAATTATTTAATTCATTCTAACTATTTTATGTTAGGTGTGGAGCCTGGTTATCTTCTTTACTCATAGGTATCGCCACATTGGATCTCAGTTCGTAATGGGGCGGAAATGCCGCCTATTTGGTCGTCAGCAAGGGGGTCTAGGGGCTATCTAACGGTAGAAGTTATGTTTAATTTAAGGCTTTTTTTCCCTATAAGGAAACCCCTTGCTATATATGAGGGAATTGTATTTTGTCTATGTAGATGTGTATTCTAAGCAAGAAAGAGAGAGGAGATTGTGAGAGAGCAAAGAGAAAATTACAACGGATTTGATGTAGGTTGTATCTCTTCATTTTGCTAGATAATATAAAGGAAGGACTGGTTGTTACTCCATGGGCGTAGCCCAATTTGGGTGAACCACGTATATCTGTGTCTCTCTTGTTTTATGTGTTTTCTTTGTTTATGTTTCTGCAATATTTTATGTGTCAATGCTTTGTAATATATAATTTTCTAACAAGTTAAATTCAGTTAAACTAGTTCCAACTAATGGAGGAATTAGTGGGAGGTTTAGTAGTAGGGAGTAACCTGCAGTAGTGGGGTGTAACCTGCAATAGTGGGGTTTAACCTGTAGTAGTGGGGTGTAACATGCGATAGTGGGTGTAGCATGTAGTAGTGGGGTGTTGTAATAGCCCTAGTGAAAATTCCATGTCATAAAAAATAATAAACATGAAAACAATAACCACGGTTGATGGGACACTTATTTCAAGCTGAATGTGGGGTAAGATATCCTAGGGGGTGTTCATTTGGTTGGTTATGGCTAATAAAATTGGTAAAGGCAGTGGCTAAGGCTTTAGAAAGGAAAAATGGCATTTTTGGAACATATATTTATGAAAATAATGGAAATTAGGAGAAAAGGGAGGTGAAAGGTAATTGGTTGCATGTGAGGAGGAAAATGAAGGAAAATAATGGAAAATGAAGAAAATAGAGGCCTCATTCATAAAAAGGATTCTGAGGATCATTTGGTGACCTTTTTTGTCAGATGACTTTTGTATCTCTCTCATTATTCTCTCTCTCTCTCTCTCTTGGACACTTAGAGTTTTCTTTGAGCAACTTTGGCATTGGAGCAAGAAAGGCAAAGAAAGCAAGAGGAAGAAAAGATGAATCAGGGAAAGGTAGGATCAAGTAGCTACAGCGAGATTCTTTGCAAGTATCAATTTGCATGTGTATTTTCCTTGCTAGATTTGGAATGCATGGTATTGCATGTGGATATATTGTTGTTGCGGCATGGGCTCTACCAGGTGTAACAGTGTTTTCAGCCTAGCCTTGCCATTTCCGGATAGCCATGGTGTGATGGGATTCTCATGTTTTGGTTGAGATGTATTATCGAATGGATTCAAATCTGGGTGGGGTGGATCTATGAAGGATAGAGCACATGGCCTAGTGGTCCCTGAACTCGACTGTGGATCATAGTATATCCACTGGCCTAGTGACCCCTGATCTAAACTGTGGGTTGCAGTAAAGCCAAGATTGTGTTGCCTCGGCGGGCCTAGGAATCCTTTCAGGTGAATGGCAAGATATACGATAAATCCAAGAGGTGGTTTTCTCTTCGTTGGGCCTAATAATCTTGGGTTTTGGATATGTAGTAAAGCCTAGAGAGTGGGCCTTGGTTTAGGACCTAGTGATCCGGGTTTGGATTGTGGTAAAACCTAAGAGACTAGGAGACAGGAAAATTCCTCACGGTGTAGGTGGAGAAATACCATGGTATCTGTTAGTGTCAGTCTTTCCAGCCTTCCTCCAGTGATCAAACATGCTCTTACAAAGTTATTTTGAAGTGTCAAGGTCAAATTTTGTCATTTCAAAGAGTTTTCAAGCAAAATTTGGTCACTAGGCATTAGGTCTAGGGTTTGCTTTCACTCCTTCTAGGGTTTGCCCAAATGTCAGACCATGTCATCATTCAGCTGAGTCTATCATCATTTATGGGGTTGTCATTATCATGTCAGTGTCTAATGAGTCATTTTATACCTTATTCATGCTTCAGTTGTGCCTAGGCAAGCTCATTTCCCTCTCCTAGGGTTTTGAAGGCAATTTCTCTTGGGCGTCCAAATCATCAGTAAAACTCATATCCTGATGTTCATACACCTTCCCCTATCCTT
>APFE031311752.1:19994-55487 GCA_000404065.3 Pinus taeda | reverse complement strand
GTTTCCTAAGTTTTAGAGGCAAGTTGTTTTGACTGCCTATTATCTAGTGATTAGTTTAGAATTAGTTTAAACAGCTCCTAGGAAGCTGAGCTCGACCCCTAGAGGTGGGGAAAGGAGTTAGATCTTCTATATTATGCCTTCTCTTACTCATTTTCATGGTTGGACTCTTGAGGGAGAAGCTCCTATTGTATATTTTACTTGTATCTCTGCAATTTGAGGAAAAGGAAGACCAGGGTTTTTGCAGACATCATTGGGATTCTTGTGGACTCTTGTGTTGATGGTGTGTTCTCTTATTGTAATTGTAAGTGTGTTTATGTGTTCCATCTCTTTCTTTACTGCCGCTTATTAAACAAATGAAGTGATAAAGTTTGAATTCATGCATGCCATGCTCAGCTTTCAAATTTGTTTAATGTTTATGTTTTCCACTGTCTAGAGAGGATTCAAAGTCATTGTTTGCCCTCTTTAGCTTCTCTTTTTTCTTCCTTGATCATTCATCTCAGCTAAAGGCATCAGCACAAACTCCTACCTTGCCCCAAAGGCCCACCTGCAAAACCTGAGCTCAATCCCCGCACCCTGAATTGCAGATCCTCAACTTGCCACCAAAAAACCCCAAAAAACTTTAAATCAACCCTCCTTATCAGTTTACTAGCCTAATATCAGTGTTTCTAATTGGTCAACTCATCCTATTGAAAAATACACCGAGTTTGACCGGAGAGAGCCTTCTCATACCCCGTAGGGCTAGCTACGAGGTGAAATGGTTTGATGTTGCCTTGAAGGTTTGCCTTTCTCAGCCTGAGGTGAAATCTCAAGCGCTAACAGTATCCATGCTTGTTTGGCCTAGTAATCGAATGGAGATCATGATAAATCTTGTTAGGATTTGCTCATTGTGTTGGCCTAATGATCTAGGATGGATTAAGGTAAATCCTGGTTTCTATTGATGAGGTTGAGGTGGTTTAGCCTCGGTATGCCCTGGTTGAGTTCTCATGCTTGGAATATGGAATGGGGGTTAGTGGCTGAAGAGATATTTGGCTCAACCATTCTATGGTCGGGTGGAACATGGAAGTACCATCCCAGGTTTGGATTTTTAATCATTAATGAAAGGTTATTTATCCATGTATTTCTATGAGCATTTTGATGGATTACATGTGGTCTATATTATTGTCATTTCATGAGTATTCTTGTTGTTATTATGTTGGTTATATGTGTGTTTTGTGACAACAGCTATGTATGGATCTCAGCATGTTTTTACTTGTAAATGAATGGATAATGTGTAACACCCCATCCTCCTAGGTCCACCCAGGCAACAAGTCATCCAAAAAAACATGTGATCACAGAAGTTACAAAGGGATTCAATCTCCTAGGTGACCATAAGGAAATGGAATCGACAGAACATATCAAACAAACCCATCCACATCAACAAAACACCCTCAAGAGACATGTCAGCCACTCATACATTCTATCCATGAGTCCCATTTATGATTTAAGCCTTTTAACCTAAATTCACTCTCATGTTATGGGCAAGACAGTGACCAGCAACTCAAACTCGTTCTCATATGCCTTTGTGGCAGTGACTGTGGACTATTCTTAGAAAGCCTGTGCCAGCGACCCCGAGATTTGAGCCACTTTTCTAGCCCAAAATCTTGACCTCTACCCAGAACTTGCTACAACCTTTAGAATCCATCAAAGAAATGATAACAATGCTGATAAATCAAAAATCAACCTCGGGACTAGGCCTCAACATCTCCAATCGGGACTGACATTATGCAAACACTTGGCATCAATGCAATCTATAGGTCTAGGATATAAGATAGAGCATAAATGACTGAAATAAAATATGAAACATAACTAGAAGTATCGTCTCCTTCTCCATTGGACTATTATATCATCAATTAGGTCTTGCATCCATCCATTTAACAATTACAAGTAAATACATGAAATAAACATGACATGAACCAGTCACATAACCATGCTTATAGCCGACATTAAACCATATAGATATCAGATATATGATAGCCATTAAATCCACATATAAAAAAGTACAAAAGTAAGTGAACTTATATTTTATTAATCATAAGCAAATCTGACTGGGTTCAGGACTTCCATGTACCACCTGACCATAGACATGGTTGAATAAAATCTCTCTTTCAGCCAATCACCTCCATACCATATTCCAAGCATGAATCTGGGATCTCATAGAACAACCAATCCAATAATAACCAATGGAATCCATAGGTTAAACTACCTCCACCCTCACCAAACCATGATCACACCAAAACCGGTGCTCTAATCACAATCGAACTGAACTTGGAATGCCATCTAGAATCCATCACTATCCTTGAGTAATTTTTTGTCTCCTTGTCTCTCAGGCTTTACGCAATCCAATCTTGGATCACTAGGCCCTAAACTGAGACCAATCTCTTAAGATTTACCATAATCCAATCCCGGATCACTAGGACCTAAACTGAGACTTCTCCCTCAAGCTTTACCATGTATCCCACCAAAACTGGCCAAGGGATTCCTAGGCCTTTGGGAATGAACCTTAGGACCACCTCCACCCTGGATTTCGAAATCCATTCAGCAAACCAAAGCTCAAAACAAAATAAACATCCCAACACAATGACATCTAGAAAAATGAAAGGTTACATTGAAAACCATTGTCATAACTCAGAAACACCATGCCACCAACAACAAGAGAACCATACACCAAAATGCAAAGCCATGCATGTCTAAACCAGCTACGAAATCACACATGCAAAAATTTACTTGCAATTATTCATGTTGAAGCTTCTTGATCCTACTCTTCTTCCTTGATCCTTGCTTTCCTTCCTTTCCCTTTTCTTTCTTTTCCTTCCTTGATCCAAAGCTAGAGTGCTCCAAGAAAAATCTAAGTGACCAAGAGTGAGAGAGAGAGAGAATAATGAGAAAGCTCCAAAATTGAAATAAAAAAAGGTTAGCAAAAATCTTTTCCACTAATCCTTAGAGGCCTTTTTATTAATGAGACCTATATTTTCTTCATTTTCCATTATTTTCCTTCAATATCCTTCTCACATGCAACCTATGAACTTTCACCTTACTTTTCTACTAATTTCCTTTATTTTCATAAATAAATGTGCCAAAAATTCCTTTTTTCCTTTAAATTCCTTTTCCTTAGCTTTTGTCAATTTTCCTTAACCAAAACACACATCCAGTGATGTCCACTAGGATATCTTTACCCAACATTCATCTTGGAATAAGTGTCCCTTAACCATGGTCTTATTTTTCCTTTATTAACTCTTATTACATGAAATTTTCACTAAGGTTGTTATAGAACCCTCCCCCTTGGGGAAGACCGTCCTCGATGTTAAAACACACCATGACTTCAGAAAAACCATTGAAAAGAAAGCATACTACCCATGGAGCTTTATAACTTAGCTCATTGTAGTATTTACAATGAAAGACCTGCTCAAAAGCAAAACATCATGACAACATGACACTATAACAACCATAATAATATGACACCCATACCGCTTATTGGAGATCTATAACTTAGCTCGTGGCAGTCTTTAAATCCATGTACATATACATACATATACCGAAATATCAGCAAGACATATGCCAAACATATACCAACATCAAACCAACACTGCTTTACCTCAAAACAGAAAACAATAAAGGATACAAGGCTTGTATCTAATCCACCACCTCCCATTTAGCTTCTTCAAGCCCAAAGTTCTTCCATTGCACTTTAACTTTATCTACGGATTTGTTCTTGATTTCCTTTGTTGGTGCATCACATACATTCTCAACATATCGTCCAAGATCCTGTTGACCCTCTCTATTTTTCCATATGTCTATGGATGATAAGATGTGTTGAAGGCCAACTATGTTCCCAAGCCTGCAATTAGGTCCTTCCAAAACATGGAAGTGAACTTTGCATCCATGTCCCACACAATCTTCTTTGGAACACCATGCAGTCTCACTATCTCTCTTATGAATACCTGTGCTACCTCACTAGCTGAATATGTAGTCTTTACTGGAATGAAGTGAGCTCCCTTGCTAACCTGTCAACCATGACCATAATAGAGTCATGTTGCTTTACTGTCCTCAAAAGACCCGTGATAAAATCCATGTAAATGACCCCACATTTCCATTACAGAATCACTATAGGGTATAGTAAACCATCAGGATGCTTACATTCTGTCTTGACCTGCTGACAATCTAAACATCTAGCCATGAAATCTGCCACTTCCTTCTTCATATTCGGCCAATAGTAGAACTTATTTACAGCCGTCAACATCTTCTAATATCCTAGATGACTAGAGTATGGCTTGGCATGAAATTCCCTCAAGGTAAGCTTCTTGAGCTCACTGCAATTTGGCACATAGATCATGTCTCTAAACCTCACCAAAACATTCGTCATGAGACAATAGTCTACATACTAATCACTTGTACCTATACCTACACCTGTAACTGTGCTCTGTTGTAACTTGTGCATAATATCCATGCATTTGTCATCATTTTTTCCTACCTGCAAGATCCTATCCTGTAAATTTGTCCCATAAGAGCTCATAGTTGCTATATGATTTACATGTACCTTCCTGCTAAGAGCATTCGCAACCCAATTTTCCTTCCCTTTGATGTATCTAATCTCGAATTCAAACTCACTAAGGGTAGATAACCATCTAGATTTCCTAGCATTAAGATTTGGTTGATCCAACAAATATCTCAACCCACTGTGATCACTTATCAATGTAAACCTCCTGCCAAGAAGATAGTTCCTCCACATCTTCAATGTGTGTATAATCACTGCTAGCTCAATATTGTGTGTTCGATAGTTCTGCTTGTGCTCATTCAATTTTCATGACTCATAGCACACTACCTATCCTTCTTGCATGAGAAATCCACCAAGTCCTCTCTTGCAAGAATTTGTACATACTACAAACCCCTTGTCTGGATATGCAATCTTTAGCACTGATGCATGTGTCAACAAATTTTTAAGCGACTTAAAACTAGCCTCACATTCTTATGTCCATTCGAACTTCTTACCTTTCCATTGCAATGATGTGATAGGACATGCAATGTGTGAGAAGTTCCTGATGAACCTCTTGTAGTAACCTGCCAATCACATAAATGATCTCACCTCATACACATTCTTAGGAGCTGGCCACTCCATAATATCCCTTATCTTATCTGAATCCACTACTATGCCCTCCTTGGAGACAACATGCCCCAAATAATGCACCTCAGTCTAGAAGAAGTTTCACTTGCTAAGTTTAGCATACAATTGATTCTCTCTTAGAAAAATCAACATTGTTGCTAAATGCTCAACATGTTCTTCCTCATCCTTTGAATATACCAATATGTCATCAATGAATACAATAAAAAAAAAATTGTCCAGATAAGGACATGACACACTATTCATTAAACTCATAAATGTAGCTGGAGCATTAGTCAAACTGAATGGAACAATAACAAACTCATAATGCCCATGCCTAAACCTAAACGCAGTCTTGAAGATATCCTCTTCCTTGATGCATACCTAATGGTATCCTGGTCTCAATTCGATCTTAGAGAACACTACTGCTCCCTTAAACTGATCAAACAAATCATTAATCCTCGGCAATGGGTACATGTTCTTGATCTAATGTAACCCTTGTCAACATTTCCTTCAGCTGCAACTTTAACTCAACCAACTTAGGTGTGTTCATCCTGTAAGTTTCCTTTGATGCTGGAGCTACCCCTAGCACCAACTCGATAGAAAAGTATACGTCCCTGTGAGGTGGCAACTCTGTAATGTCCTCAGGGAACACATCCTGAAACTGCTGCAAAATTGGGTATCTTCTTAACACATCTGCATCCTCAACCTCCTTACCCTTGTAATAAGAAATGTGTACTACAAGCATCACACAACCTTTTATGCAACTACTCTTAGCTTGCATAGCGGTGATCATCCTCATTGATGTAGGCTTCTTATTTCCTTGCAAAGTCCTCTTTTCCCCACTATCATCCACACATTCAATGGCCTTGTCGAAGCAATCCACTTTGGTTTTATGAAGGTATAGCCAATCCATACCCAAATGCATATTATACGAACCCGATGGAAACACATTCAAATGTATTGTTGTAGGCATACCATTTAACTCAAATGCACAAGCTCTTACCCAATGGTGAACTCACTTCTTTGTACTTGTAGCTAACTGTACCAACCAAGATTTTACATGCACTTCTTTTCTCAAACCACACTTATCCACCAGGTTAGGATTAATATAACTATAGTTAGATCCAAGATCAATCAAAATAGAAACAACTTGATAACGAAGTTTACCATCCATCTCAATGATCAATGCTTAATGATTCACCTGCCTATTGTCCACAGTTGCATAGATCCGAGGAATTTTATGACCAACATCACCAACTATATGCACCTTCTGGTCACTATAGATCTAGGTTCTACGACCACTTTGATACTGCAAACAATACCTCTTATGCTGATCCTTACCACATATCCAACGTTGCAATGGTTCCCTACCACCCCATCTAGCTTGCTGGTCCCCAAATCCTTTCTCAGTTGTATTGAATCTCTTGTAAGGAACTACATTTTATTTCTCACTTGCATCTTGAGGTCTTCCTCTCTTTGGTGGCCATTTTCCTTTATCTTTCTCATTTCTTTTCAAGTCATTCGTAGGCTCAACTTTGTGCTTCGACTTCTCATAACAATGATTCAACTTTCAGATGGCCTCCTCCACTGATCTAGGCTCATCGAACTCAATCCAAACTCTGTATGCAACTGCAAATCCACTGATGAATCTCTGAACCTTAGCCTTCTCTTCCCTGAGGTAAGGCACACATCTCAACAACTCCAAAAATATGCTAGTATACTCATCATCTGTCATAGAACCTATCTGCAACTCATAATACTCCCTAGCTTTGTCATCATAGTACCTCTCCAACAAGTACTTCTTCTTGAAGAGCCTTTCAAATGCATGCCAAGTCAAATCCTTCTCATGTATACCTTTGGCATTCTTCACGTCTTCCCACCAAATATTTTCTTTACCTTTGAGACTGAAAGTGGTTATCTTTGCTTTCATGTTTTCTGAATAATCTTACAATTGGAAGAATTCCTTCATACCAAGAAACCATGCTTTTGAATCCTGTGATTTCTTTATCTCTCATCAAAGGTAGGTTCCTTTGCCTTCTTAAATTCATTCGACGATTATCCCCTATCACTCCTCCTATAAGGATGATAACGATGATGATCATGACGTCTACCAGAACCAGAACTGGAATAGTACCTGTGTCGATCACCTCTCATAACCAAAGTGTCCACTAGCCTGCCAGCTCTGATCCTGTCAGATCTATCCGACTTGTTTCTACTAGGAGACCTATTTCCATATGCCCCATTAGTTCTATCCTCATGTCTATGGATGATCCGAAGTGGAACCTGTCGCTGCAAACTTGACAAACTTTGAAGTAGTATTGCATTCACCTCTCCTTGTTTCTCTTGTGCCTACATGATTTTGTTATTGTCTTCTTTGCAACTCCTTATTTCTTCCTTCAGGCTTATCAATGTGTCTTTCAAGTCAAAATATTGCCCCACACCACACTGCCCATCTTATTCATAGGAACATTCTATGTAGTCTACCACCTTGCTAGCCATCTGATCTCTTTCTTGCAAGGCATATTATGTCAGCTAAACCAAATCACAATAAACCAACGTACCTTAGCATAATCCGAGGAGCATACCTTATCTGCAAGATCATCAAAGCAACGTCATACATGTATAACATAATCATAACAACATATGAACATATATCAAATAAGTGTATTAACACATAAACTACATTCTAACTAAGGTCCAGTCATCAATGCAAGGCCATATCAACAATGCATGTTGTTACCTCATGCATGACAACAACCATTACTCCATTGCACACACTACCAAGGGCAACTATCAACATTCATAAGAAATTCTTAATCAACTACACATACATATGAATGCATATATTCGAGCATAAGTGATCAATACTTGTAATCAACCTACAAGATTGATACATACAATCAAAACATTCAAGAATGCACTTGACATACAAGGATGTAGTCAAGAAACATATAATCAACGTGTAAGCGACATATAACCATATGAAACCAATCATAAACTTTCAATGATGCATCCCACAAAATCACATCAAGCTCCTCATGACAACCTCACTACAATCAGGGTCAACATGATGTAATGCAACAAGTACACGAATGCAAGTGTAAGAGACACACATTCAACTTACATGCATGCATGGCCAAGCACGTTCACCCAATGAGAGCTCAACCATGCTTTGATACCAATATGTAACACCCCCTCCTCCCAGGTCCCCCCCAAGCAACCAACCATCTAGTAAAACATGTGATGAGAGAGGTTACTAAGGGATTCATTCTCCTTGGTGACCTTAAGGAAATGGAATCGAAGGAACATATCAAACAAACCCATCCACACCAACAAAACACCCTCAGGAGACATGTTAGCCACTTAGAAAGCCTATTCATGAGTCCCACTGATGATTTAATCCTTTCAACTGAGAGTCACTCTCATGCTATAAGAAAAATAGCAACCAACAACTCAAATTCGCTCTCATAGGCCTTTGTGCTAGCGACTGTGGAATTTTCTTAGAAGACATGTGCTAGTGACCCTGATCTTTGAGCCACTTTTCTAGCCTAGAATCCTAGCCTCTGAATCCATCAAATATATAATAACAATGTCGATAAATAAAAAATAAACATCAGGACTAGGCTGGGCATCCCCAACTAGGACTGACATTTTTTCAAACACTTGGCATCAATGCAACCTATAGGTCTAGGATACAAGACACAACATAATTGACTAAAATAAATTATGAAACATAACTAGAATGATAACCTCCTTCTCCATCAAAGAGATATAGAACAGTCAGTGAGGTAGTGCATTGTTAAGGCGCTCCATAAGCAAAGGTTGTCAGTTCTAGTCTCGTCGATATTAAAAAATCTAGCATGGTTTCTACTGGTGTGGTTTAGGCCGGGTGCGATCCCCGAGTGACTTTGACAGCTTAGACACCCCTGAGTCATGGCCTCTTAGCCACAGGGTAAGATTTATTTTTAGGATTCACCCACTTATCAACCAAAAAAAGAAAAAAAAGATAACCTCCTTCTCCATTGGACTATTATATCATCAATTAGGTCTTGCATCCATCCATTTAAAAATTACAAGTAAATACATGAAATAACCATGGCATGAATGAGTCACATAACCATGCTTATAACCAGAAATAAACCATATAAATATCAGAGATATGACAACCATTAAATCCACATATAAACAAGTAAAAAAGTAAGAGAAATTAGCTTTTATTAATCATAAGAAAATCCGATCAGGTTCGAGACTTCCACTTACCACCCAACCAAAGACATGGCTAAACCAAATCTTTGTTTCAGACAATCACCCCCGTACCATAGTCCAAGCATGAATGTGGGATCTCATATAACAACCAATCCAAGAACAACCAAGGGAATCCATAGGTTAAACCACCTCCACCCTCACAAAATTGTGATCACACCAAAATCGGTGCTCCGATCACAACTGAACTGAACTTGGAATGCCATCCAGAATCCATCACTATCCTTGAGGAATTTTCCATCTCCTTGTCTCTCGGGCTTTACCACAATCCAATCCTGGATCACTAGGCCCTAAACTAAGACTAGTCTCTCAGGATTTACCGCAATCCAAACCCAGATCACTAGGCCCAAAACTGAGACTTCTCCCTCGGGCTTCAAGTGTATCTCACCAAAATCGGTCAAGGGATTCCCAGGCCTTTGGGAATGAACCTTCAAACCACCTCCAACCCGGATTCTAAAATCCATCAAGCAAACCAAAGATCAAAACCGAAATAAACATCCCAACACCATGGCATCCAAAAAAAGGCAAGGCTAGGTTGAAAACCACTTTCATAACCCGGAAAAACCATGCCACCGACAAAAAGAGAACCATACACCAACATGCAAAGCCATGAATGTCCAAACCAGCTAGAAAATTGCACATGCAAAAGGTTACCTATAAGTATTCCTATTGAAGCTGTTTGATCCTACTCTTCTTCCTTGATCCTTTCTTTCCTTCCTTTCCCTTTGCTTGTTTTTCCTTCCTTGATCCAAAGCTAAAGTGCTCCAAGAAAACTCTAAGTGACTAAGAGAGAGAGAGAGAGAGAATAATGATAGAGCTCTAAACTTGAACAGACAAAAGGTTAGAAAAAATCTTTCCCACTAATCCTCAGAAACCTTTTTATTAATGAGGCCTCTATTTTCTTCATTTTTCAATTATTTTCCTTCAATTTCCTCCTACATGCAACTTGTGACCTTTCACCTTACTTTTCTCCTAATTCCATTTATTTTCATAAATAAATGTTCCAAGAATTCCTTTTTGAACTTTAATGTTGTTTCCTTAGCCTTTGCCAATTTTCCTTATCCAAAACACACATCCAGTGATGCCCACTAGGATATCGTTTCCCAACATTCAAATTGGAATAAGTGTCCCTTAACTACGATGTTATTTTGCCTTTATTAGCTTTTATTATATGAAATTTTCATCAAGGTTGTTCCATAAAGTATCTATGGCCTAAAATATGATAATGCAATAATGACATGAGGGAACAATGGTTCATAGAAATTTTGAGATAAGTATGAGATCCGACTTAATTCTGTTTTTTACACCTGTAGGTTACATGTTGATGATATGTTTGACGAAATGCCTGGCATGGCTAGTAGGGGTCTTATTAAGGTCTCATTCAACTTATTGCTTTTACATCATTATTCCCCTGTTCTTTTATTGTTCCTAAGTTATCATTCCATTTTAAGAAGTGACTTGGCTCTGGGCCTAAAAGAGTGCCTCAGATCCTGGGGTCGTTGGCATAGCACTAAAAAATTTAGTCTCTGGTCATTGGCAGACAAGCGTGTGAGAGAAAATTTGGGTTTTTGGAAGCTCACTTGCCTATATCATGGGATCAACCGAGGCCTAAGATATCTAGAACATCAGTCAAACCCAGGGACAGGATGTCTAAGTGGCTGACATGTCTGTTAAGGGTTATGTTGTCGATGTGGATAGGTTGGTTGATGTGTTTCGTCGATTCCATTTCCTAAAGGTCACATAGGAGCTCGAATCAAATCATAGTAGCCTTTCGTCGCATGTTTGTCCAATTGGCATGGTTACTTGGGTAGATGTGAGAGGAGGGTGTTACAGAGTGGTATCAGAATGGGTTGTGCTCTCTTTGGGTCATATCTGATACCACATAGTCGTATCAGAGCATGGTTCACCCCTCAGACTGGATGGCCAGTGTGTGTTGGTCATGCATGCATGTCAGTTGCATATGTGTCTCTTACATTTGCATTCCATGTGCTTGTTACATTTGCTTGATGATTGATTATGGTTGAAGTAAGGTTGTCGTGGATAACTTGATGTTGATTTTATGGAATGCATTGTCATGATTATATGACCAGTTACATATTGTTACAAGTCGCTTACATGTTGATTTTATGTCGCCTACTTACATCCTTTTATTTTAGGCTACATCCTTGTATGTTTGATTACATGTATCAGTCTTGTAGGTTGATTACAAGAATTGATCATTTATCCTCAACTACATGTGTTCATGCGTATGTGTAGTTGATTTGGCATTACTTATGCATGGTGATGGTTGCATGTGGCAAAATGTACAATGGAGTAATGTTTTTTTTCATGCATGAGGTCATAACATGCATTTTTGATAAGGCCTTGCATTGATGACTGGACCCTGGCTAGAATGATGTTTATGCATTCAGCACTTCCTTGTTATATGTCTATATGTTGTTATGATTATGTTATACATGTATCATGGTAAATTTTTGATCTTGTAGATGAGGTAACCTCCCCAAATTATACTAAGGTATGTTGATTTACTGTGATTTGGTTTATATGACATATTATGCATTATAGGAAAGAGATCAAATGGCTAGCAAGGTGGTAGACTACATAGAATCTCCCTATGCATCAAATGAGCAGCGTGGTGTGGGGCACTCTTCTGATTTGGCAGATACATTGAGAAGCTTGAAGGAAGAGATAAGGATTTGTAAGGCAGATAATGACCTGATCATGCAGGCACAAGAGAAACAAACAGAGGTTAATTCTATACTCCTTCATAGTTTGTCAGACTTGCAGTGTCAAGGGCTGCTTCGGATCATCCATGGACATGAGGATAGAACTAATGGGGCATATGGTAGTATTTCTCCTAGTAGACACAGGTCAGATAGATCTGATAAAGTGAGAGATGGAAGGTTGTTGGATACTCTAGATAGGAGAGGCGATGAGTACAAGTAACTATTCTAGGTTTGGTTCTGATAGACATCATGATCATCATCCCTACCATCCTTACAAGAGGAATGATAGGGGATACTTGCCAAATTAGTTGAAGAAAGTGAATCCACCCACTTTTGATGGGGATGTGAAGAAGCTGGAATATGCAGAGGTTTGGATACTTGGGATGAACAAATTCTTTGAGTTGAATGAGTACATAGACAACATGAAGGCCAAAGTAGCGATCCTCAACTTGAAATGTAAAGTAGACATTTGTTCGGAAGATGTTAAGTGAGTCAAAGGCATCAAGACAAATGATTTGAGTTGGTGAGAGTTCAAGAGGATTTTCAAGAATAAGTACTTGTCATAGAGGTACTACGACCTTAAGGCAAAGGAATTATATTAGCTAAATATGGGATCAATGACAAACGAAGAGTATAACATGACCAAGTTTTTGGAGCTATTGAGGTATGTACATTATCTTATTGATGATAAGGCTAAAGTTCAATGATTTGTCAGTGGTTTTCCATTAGCATTTAGAGATCAGATTGAGTACGATGAGCCTCGGTCACTTGAGGAAGTTATTGGGAAATTGAAGAATTTCTATGAACAATCAAAGCGTAATAATGAATCTCAGAAAGGATGGAAGGGAAAAGATAAAGGTAAAGGTAAATGGCAGCCTAAGCCTCGAAAAGGCCTCAGAATGCAGATGGGAAAGAAAATATGGCACTACAAAAGAGGTTTAATGAAACTAGACATGGACATGAGTCACAATAGTAGAATAGAAGTGTTGGTACTGGTCGGATGGAGTGTTGGACATGTGGAAAGGAACACCTTAAGAGATATTGTCCATAGAATCAGGGTGGTAGGCCTGAAATATACAATGCACAAGAGGTGTTAATTCTTCGAGATGTAGGGTAAAGAATTCCTCATACCTATGTAGTAGTGAATAACAGATAGAAAGAACACAAGGCATCTATCATTGAGATGGATGGTAAGCTTTGTGATCAAGTTGTTTCTATTCTGATTGACCCTTGATCTAATTATAGTTATGTTAGTCCTGATATGGTAGATAAGTGTGGTTTGAGTAAAGAATTGCATGCAGATTCTTGGTTAATGCAGTTGGCTACAGGGACCAAGAAGCGAGTGCATCATTGGGTAAGAGCTTGTGCATTTGAGTTGAATGGTATTCCTACCGCAACACATCTAAATTTACTACCGTTTGGATCATACAATATGTTGTTGGGCATGGATTGGTTGTATCTTCATAGAACCAAGATAGATTTTTTATTGGAAAATCCATTGAGTGTGTTGATGATAATGGGGAACCAAGAGTCTTGAAGGGTAAGAAGAAAACCACATCAGTTAGGATGGTGACAGTTATGCAAGAAAAGCATAGTCACAGGAAAGGGTGTATGTTATTTGCAGTACACATTTGTAGTGATAAGAGTAAGGAGGTTGAGGATGCATATGTGTTGAACAAGTACCCAGTTTTACAGTTGTTTCAAGATGTATTTCTTGAGGACATTACAGTGTTGCCATCTCACAAGGAAGTAGAATTTTCTATTGAGTTACTGCCAGGGGCAGCCCCAAAATCAAAAGCACCTTACAGGATGAGCACACCTAAGTTGGTTGAGTTAAAGCTATAGCTGAAGGAAATGTTGGAAAAGGGATACATTAGGCCAAGTGTATCATCTTAAGGCGCATCAATATTTTTTGTGAAGAAGAAATATGGTACTCTCATATTATGCATTGATTACAGGCAGCTGAAGAAAGTGACCATCAAGAATAGGTACTCATTGTCGAGGATTGATTACTTGTTCGATCAACTAAAGGGGGCAACGTTGTTCTCCAATATTGACTTGAGATCGGATACCATCAGGTGCGCATCAAAGAGGAAGATATTTACAAGACATATTTTAGGACCAGGTATGGGCATTATGAGTTTGTTGTAGTTCCATTTGGCTTAACTAATGCTCCAACTACCATTTATGTGCTTGATGAATAGTGTGTTCCATCATATTTGGATAAGTTTTTTATTATGTTCATTGATGATATATTGGTATATTCTAAAAATGAGGAATAACAAGCCGAGCATTTAGCAACAACGTTGAGGTTGTTGAGGGAGAATCAGTTGTATGTTAAGCTCAGCAAGTGTAGTTTCTTTCAGAGTGAGGTACATTACTTGGGGCATGTTGTCTCCAAGGAAGGAATTGCAGTAGATCCAGAGAAGATAAGAGCCATCATCGAGTGGGTAGCTCCTAAGTGTGTGGATGATGTGAGAACTTTCATGGGTATGGAAGGCTATTATCAGAGGTTCATCAAGAACTTCTCGCATAATTCTTATCTTATCACATCATTGCAAAGGAAATGTAAGAATTTTAATTGGATAGAGGAGTGTGAGGCTAGCTTTGAGCAGCTTAAGAAATTGTTGACACATGCACCAGTGTTATAGATTGCAGATCCGTACAAAGAGTTTGTAGTATACAGAGATTCTTGCAAGAGAGGACTTGGTGGAGTCCTTATGCAAGATGGACAGGTGGTAGTCTATGAGTCATGGAAACTAAATGAGCACGAATGGAACTACCCCACGAATGATAATGAGTTGGCAGTGATTATACATGCACTGAAGATGTGGAGACACTATCTTCTTGGCATGAGGTTTGTACTGATGAGTGATCATATTGGGTTGAGGTATTTGTTTGATCAGCCGAATCTGAATGCTAGGCAGGCTAGATGGTTGGCCACAATCAATGAGTTTGATTTAGAGATTAGGTACATCAAAGGTAAAAAGAATAGGGTGGCAGATGTTATCAAGAGGTGGATATAGGTAAATCACTTGGCAGCTATGAGCTCCTATGGGACAGATCTACAGGATAGGATCTTGCAAGAAGGTCAACAAGATGTTCGGTATATGGAGATTATTTACAGGTTGCAATAAGGTGTTGGTACATGTACAGGTGATATTATAGGTACATGTAGTGGTACATGTACATGTAGTGGTAAAGGTACAGATGGTAGTACAGGTACAGGTGCATGTGCACAGGATATGGATTATTGTCTTACGGCGGATGGATTGGTCAGATTTAAAGACAGGATATATGTGTCAGATAGCAGTGAGCTCAAGAAGGCGATCTTGAGGGAGTTTCATGTGAAACATTATTCGGGTCACCTAGGTTATTAAAATATATTGACTGCAGTGAAGAGATATTATTATTGGCCGAATATGAAGAAGGATGTAGCAGAGTTTGTGGCTAGGTATTTTGAATTTTAGTGAGTGAAGTCAAAGTGTAAACATCCTGGTGTAATGCTACAGTTGATTGCGATTCCAGAATGGAAATGGGAGGTCATTACCATGGAATTCATTGCAGGATTGCCAAAGACAGTGAGACAACATGATACCATCAAGGTTGTTGTGGATAGGTTGCCAAAGGTTGCACATTTCAGTCTAGTGAAGTCTACATTCTTAGCTAGTGATGTGGCATAGGTATTCATCAAAGATGTGGTCATATTGCATGGTGTCCCAAAGAATATTGTGTCAAACAGGGATGTGAAGTTCACTTCCAAGTTTTGGAAGGAGTTATTTGTAGGTTTAGGCATAGATTTGGCCTTCAACACAGTTTATCACCGTAGACAGATGGACAGACAAAGAGGGTCAACATGATATTGGAGGACATGTTGAGGATGTATGTGATGTATCGGCAGTGGAAGTGGGAAGAGTATCTCCCCTTGGTAGAGTTTGCATACTACAACGGTTATCAAGATTCATTGAGGATTAGTACTTTTGAGGCATTGTATGGGCAGAGTTGCAATACTCCCATCAGTTGGAGTGATTGAATTAATAGGGTTTTGATTGGACCAGAGATGTTGGTAGACATGGAACAATAAATGCAAGCTATAAAGAAAAATATAAAGGCAGAACAAGATAAGCAGAAAAGCTATGCAGATCGGAAAAAGTTGTTCAAGGAGTTATAGATTGGGGAACAGGTGTACTTGCACATCAAACCAAAGAAGAGCTCCTTACGGATTGGAACATGTGCCAAGTTTCCACCGCAGTTTTGTGGACCCTTCGGTATCATTGAGAGGATTGAGCCAGTAGCCTATCGACTTGCACTGCCTCCGATAGTGAAATTCCATGATGTTTTCCATGTATCATTGCTTAAGAAGTATGTTAAGGATGTTTATCATGTGATTGACTATTAGCTATTGCAGGTGGAACCAGGTGGAGAATTCCAGGAGACTACACTGACATACACTGACATACACTGACATACAAATCATACAAATCAAATCATAAACTACACTGACATACAAATCATAAACTGAAACAATAGATGAGACAAACACACAAGGGACACCGTTATTTTTGGACAACACATCCCTGGAAAAACCCAATGCAAGAAATTAGGTGCAGCAAACAGAGGGTATGTATTATTAAGCAAGCCAAATCTGAATACAACAAGTTGCCTCTCATACCCGCTAACCTTTCAGAGAAATCACGACATCAATAAATACATATGAGGGTTTTCCTCGTTCTCCAAGTCACAACTGATCCACTGAGTGCCTGACTCCGGAAAATACTACAAAATTCTAGTGCAATCACTACTTGGGCCAACGTCTTGCCTATAAGAGACTGTGTCACCCATTTTGTTGGATCGATTTGTTGGAGCAAGATTGTTTTTTAGTCCTCCCAGCTCAAAACCTAGCTTCTTTGGTAAAATCTTAGACTTCTGACGAATACTCTGGACTACCACTACAAGAGACCCTCTTAGCCTGTGTGAGCCCCTTCCTGAGTTGTGTATGCCTCTGAGCTGCCTCTCTAATTCTATTGTTGCCTCTTTGCCACATACTCTTTGGCTCAGAACTCCTTTCCGATCCAAATATCTTCTTATGCCCCTCTCATTGCAATTCAGATCACTGGTTAGATTTTCTCAGCAAACCACACCCCAGAAAAATTGAACTGATTTGATCACTTGGTGTATATCCAATTGACCCTCGAGCATCCTCTTATACTTTTCTTGTTGATGAATCAATGGCAAAGATTAAGTCCCTAATAAATGACTAAGATTAAAACAAACTTGATTATCATCTCTTAGAAGCTTCTCCCCCATATTTTTATTAATACCCTTTAATATTTTTATTTTCCTAAATTTAGACTTAGGAACCTCATTACAAATATTAATTATTTTAATAAATCACAATCCAAGTGGAATTTCTCCAAACAATTTCTAGGTCTTGGAGATATTATGTATTATAGCCCCTCCACAAAATTTTGGAGTTAGAGAAAATCTTATGCTACCCAAAATAAACACTCCCTCTTAGCGAAGAATGTGCTCTAACAATACTTCCCAATAGAAGCATCACATTGATCCATGGCATCGGTCCTCTGTGTTGCTGATGCTTGGCCTAATGTCCTTCATCCACTACATTGTTGCATCATGTATTGTTTCCCATGAAACTTCCACTGTCACTGTTACATCTGTATTGCAATTCTCTCAATATGTTGTAACATGTTGCCCATAGCACTGCCACTACTAACTGTTGCACTGCAACTCAATTGCTGAGAAGTAAGCAACTGAAAAAGTCACCCAAAACTGACATGTCGGTCAGTTTGGATACCTCATGATGATGAAGCTACCTCTGCTGCTAATCTGTGTTGACCCTCTGATGCTACTGTGTTTTTGTTGTATCTACTATGTGCCTCCCGCACTGCTCAACACTCTATTGTGTTGCTTCAAACTTTAGCACTCTAGATGCTGCACCATCATCCCTCACCCCAACTAACTCCCATCAATCTGCTATTATCATTAAGGGCTCCCGTAGTCGTATGTGATCCAAGAGTTTGGGCACCTCAAGGATCCTCCCCCTGTGTAGTCCTCCCGACTACAACTCTATGTCGACCCACCTCTTCTTGAGAGGTGCATGAGCACTCATGACACAATCCTCATCATCGTACTCCTTATCAGCTTTTGCTGCAATAGCCTTTGATTCAGAATTCTCTTCCTTTCCCTTCTTCTGATGGCACTAAGTGGTGAAATGTCCAATTTCCCCACATCTGAAGCATCTGATTTTGGTTATGTCTTTCTTTTTCCTCTTCTGCTACATTGGCTTTCCCGCTCATGGGAGAGATGCATCCTCCTCTTCCTCCTTCTTCACTCTGACTCCTTTGTTGCTACTTCCTGCCTTGGTTAACCACTTTATCTCTTCCTGTCAAAGATCTTCCCACATCTCCTCCTAACTAGGGAGAGAATCCCTGCCAAAGATGCTATGGACAAAGGTCTCCCAGTCTTTAGTGACAACATTCAAGCCAGTCCTGAACATGAACTCAAGATCTCATGTAGACCCCACGGAAATCAACTAGTCTCGAATCCCTTGCAGCCTGAGAAGGAAGTGATCAATTTCTTCTCCCTTCTACATATGATACTATCTTAGATGGTTCCAAGCAACATCTTTCATTAGACAGAAGTTCCCTCATACAAGGTGGTCAAGGACTCCCACATCTCCCATGTTTCTTCCTTTTCAGCAATATGTGGGACCACATGATTCTTGACCTCTTCCAAGATCATGCACTTCGCCTTTGCTTGAGCCTCCTCATATTTCTTGAGAGGATCAGCATCGACCAGTACAACCACCACTTTCAAGGCATAATCCTTGATGCAATTCTTATCCAAGACTGCTAGGATCCTAGGCTTCCAGATGAAAAAGTTGGATGCTCCATCCAATCTGTCATGATCCCCCAATTCACTAACTTCCATCTCTACTCAAACAAATGTATAACATGTTCTCTTCTCCCTCTCTCATTTCTTCCCCAACAAGACTCGGATCTGGATTTCTTTGACGCTAGAAATCCTCTAAGGAACAAGTTCCTTCTAGACTCCCTCTAAGTCATGATTTCCTTCCTGGAAATGCTCCTATCAAATAATATCGAATCATCCCTTCTCCAATCCTCCTTTTCTACTACTTAGCAACCCATACCTAGAGTTATTTGGAAAGAAATTTGTTAAGGTAGTGACTCCCTCTACCTTGGCTTCATCTCCACAGACATTGTTCTACAACAACAACAGCAACATCCCACCAACACCACATATCGAACCTGCACTACTCCTTCTACCCCGAAAATTGACTGATCTGAGCCCCTCAAGCTATGCACTAGCCTAGAGAGCTGACAGAATCACTGTGAGAGCTCCTCTCGGTTACTCCGCCTCCTCCTCCTGGCTTAGAAAGTTGACGCAGGCACTTCGTGAGCCTCTGCCTCACCTTTTCTACATTGGGTCACCCTTCCTATGTGTTCTCTGGCTCTGGAACAGCGTTGTCGCTCAAGACAGTTGCCTCTCTGCAATAGATTTGCTAGATCTCCCAGCTGATGGCTTCAGTATCCTATGATTTGCAATGCTCTAATACAATGTGAAAAATTTTGAAACTATACAAACAGAAATCCTAATGCAGTCACTGTTTTATCATCTCCTATTCTTTATTTCATTCAACAAGTTATTTAATTATAAAAAATGATGAAATACACTATTGTAGACTACACTATCATACAAATCATAAACTAAAACAATAGATGAGAAACACACAAGGGACACCATTATTTTTGGACAACACATCCCCGGAAAAACCCAATGCAGGAAAATCGGTGCAGCAAATAGAGGGTTTGTATTATTAAGCAAGCAGAATCTGAGTACAACATGTTGCCTCTCACACTAACCTTTCAGAGAAATAACAAAAGAAAGAAATACATATTAGGATTTTCCTCTTTCTCCAAGTCACAACTGATCCACTGAGTGCCTGACTCTGGAAAATACTGCGAAATCTCAGCACAGTCAGTTATGTAATTCCATGATGAATTATATATGCAATTATGTAATGAATGATATATGTCCCTTTCATGAATGATCCAATCACGAATGAGATATGTTATTTCATCATGAATTATATATGTAATTCATTGATGAACTATATAATCCCTATTACTATAGGCTGATTATTCAACATCGGGAACATTACAATCATTTATCTCTATGACAAAGCTAGGAGGAACATATAGGTCATTCCGGGGCTATAATATACACTTGGTAAAACATTTGGGATGAAAATAAATCTCAACCTTGGTTTGTGTGTACTATTATGAATATTATAGAATATTATATGGAGGTTAAGTCCCTATCATCCACCTAGTAGTTATTCATAATTAAATTAAAATTCTAGAGGCCTTATTCCAAAATAGACATTCCTATTGATATGATTAATATACATAATTTTCTCATAAAAAACTACATAATTTGTGGTCCAGTGTCTTGCCTCTAGGATACCGTGTCACCCCTTCTGTTGGATCAATTTTTTGGCGGAAGACTATTTTTCAGCCCTCCTGGCTTAGAACCTCGCTTCTCCGACAAATCTCTTAATTCTAACGAATACTCTACGCTGCCACTCCAAGAGACCCTCTTAGCATGCGTCGACACTGCGTGAGCCCCTTCCTGGGTTGTCTATGCCTCTACGCTACCTCTTTGATGATATTGCTACCTCTTTGCCATGTACTCTTCAGCTCGGAATTCCTTTCTGATCCAAATCTCTATTTTTCCCCTCCCACTCCAATTCATATCACTGGTTCGATTTTCTCAACAAACCACAACCCAGAAAAATTGAACTGATTTGATCACTTGGTGTATCTCCAACTGACCCTCAAGCCTCCTCTTATACTTTTCTTGTTGATGAGTCAACAGTCAAGATTAAGTCCCTAATCCACGGGTAATATTAGAATAGACTTGATCCTCGTCTCTTAGAAGCTTATCACCCATATTTTTATTAATAGCCATTAATATTTTTATTTTCCTAAGTTTAGACTTAGGAACCTCATTAAAAATATTAATTATTTTAATAGCTCATAATCCGGGTGGAATTTCTCCAAATAATTTCTGGGTCTTGGAGATATTATGTTTTCTAGCCCCTCCACAATATTTTGGAGCTATATCACATTCAATGCTACCCACAATCAATAGTTCCCCAAGGGGGAGGGTTTTGTAACAATCCTAGTGAAAACTCCATGTAATTAAAGTTAATACAGGAAAAAACAATAACCACGGTTGATTGGACACTTATTCCAAGTTGAATCTTGTGCAAGACATCCTAGGGGGTGTTCATTTAGTTCTTTGTGGCTAAGAAAATTGGAAAAGGAAATGGCTAAGGCTTTTGAAAGGAAAAATGGCATTTTTGGAAGATTTATTTATGAAAGTAATGTAAATTAGGAGAAAAGTGAGGTGAAAGGTCACAGGTTGCATGTGAGGAGGAAGATGAAGGAAAATAATGGAAAATTAAGAAAATAGAGGCCTCATTCATAAAAAGGCTTCTGAGGATCAGTTGGTAACCTTTTTTGTCAATTGAGCCTTGGAGATCTCTCATTATTCTCTCTCTCACACACTCTCTTGGATACTTATATTTTTCTTTGAGAAACTTTGTCCTTGGAGCAAGAAAGGCAAAGAAGGCAAGAGGAAGCAAAGATCAAGTAGGGAAAGGCAGGATCAAGTAGCTACAACAAGATTCTTTGCAGGTATCGATTTGCATGTGTATTTTCCTTGCTAGATTTGGCATGCATGGTATTGCATACAGTTTTATTGTTGTTGTGGAATGGGTTTCGCCAAGTGTAATAGTGTTTTCAGCCTATCATTTCCATTTCTGGATAACTATGGTGTGATGGGTTTCTCATGTTTTGGTTAAGTTGGATTGCCTGATGGATTCGAAGTTGAGTGGGGTGGACATCCGAATGATAGAGCACATGGTTTAGTGGTCCCTCACAGTAAAGCCACTGGCCTAGTGACCCTTGATCCAGACTGTGGGTTGTAGTAAAGGAAGGTTTGTGTTGCCTTGGTGGGCCTAGGAATCCTTATCGGTGAATGGTAGGATATATGGTAAAGCCAAGAGGTGGCTTGCAGTTTGTTGGGCCTAATAATCCCAGGTTTGGGGTGTGTGATAAATCCTAGAGAGTGGGTCTCGGTTTAGGGCCTAGTGATCCGGGTTTGGATTGTCGTAAATCCTGAGAGACTATGAGACAAGAAAATTCCTCACAATGTAGGTGGAGAAATCTGGTAGTATCCATGCTTGTTTGTCCTAGTGATCATGTGGAGATCATGGTAAATCTTGTTATTATGTGCTCATTGTCTTAGCTTAGTGATCCGGGATGGATTGTGGTAAAGCCCGGTTTCTATTGATGAGGATGAGGTGGTTTAGGCTCGGTATGCCTTGGTTGAGTTCTTTTGGTTTGAGTCCCACATTCATGCCTGTAATATGGCACGAGGGTGAATGGCTGAAGAGAGATTTGGCTCAGCCATTCTATGGTTGGGTGGAACGTGGAAGTCTCATCTCGGGTTTGGATTTTGCATCATTAATGAGAGGTTATTTATCCTTTTATTTCTATGTGAATTTTGATGGATTACATGTGATCTATATGGTTGTACTTTCATGAGTATTTATGTTGTTATTATGTTGGTTATATGTGTGTTTTATGACATCATCTATGTATGGCTCTTACCAAGGTTTTACTTGTAAATGAATGGATAATGTATCTATGGCCTGATAGATGATAATGCAATAATGACATGAGGGAACAATGGTTCATGGCAATTCTCAAATAAGTATGATATTCCTACACTTAATTCTGTTGTTTACACATATAGGTTACATGTTAATGATATGTTTGACGAAATGCCTGGCATGGCTAGTAGGGGTCTGATTAAGGTCTTGTTCAACTTATTTCTTTTGCATCATTGTTCTCCTGTTATTTCATTGTTCCTAAGATATCATTCCATTTTGGGCAGTGACTTGGGCTCTGGGCCTGAAAAATGGCTCAAATCCAGGTATCATTGGCATAGCACTAACAAATTTAGTCTATGGTCACTGGCAGACAAGCCTGTGAGAGCGACTTTCGGTTTTTAGATGCTCTCTTGCCTACGACATGGGAGTGACTAAGGCCTAAGATGTCCAGAAAATTAGTGGGACCTAGTGACAAGATGTCTAAGTGGCTAACATGTCTCCATAACACTACCACTGCTAAGTGTTGCACTACAACTCAGTTGTTGAGAAGTAAGCAACTGAAAAAGTCACCCAAAGATGACATGTCAGTTAGTTTGGATACCTTGTGATGTTGAAGCTACCTCTACTACTAATCTGTGATGACCCTTTGATGTTATTGTGTTGTTGTTGTATCTGTTTTGTGCCTCCCGCACTATTCAACACTCTATTGCGCTGCTTCAGACTTTGGCACTCTATTTTTCGCTCCATCATCCCTCATCCTAACTAACTCCCATCAATTTTTTGTTGTCATTAAGGGATCTTGTAATCGTATGTGATCTAAGAGTTTGGGAACCTCAAGGATCCTGCTCCTGTGTAGTCCTCCCGACTACAATTCTATGTCACCCCACGTCTTCTCCAAAGGTGCATGAGCACTCATGGCACAATCCTCATCATCATCCTCCTTATCAGCTTTCACTGGAGTAGCTTTTGAGTCAGACTTCTCTTCCTTGCCCTTCTTCCAGCGGCACTAACTGGTGAAATTTCATTGTGACCCACATCTGAAGCATCTGACTTTGGTTATGTATTTTTTTTCTCCTATGTTGCGCTGGCTTACACGTTGATGTGAGAGTTGCATCCTCCTCTTCCTCCTTCTTGAATATGGATCCTTTTCCGCTACTTCCTACCTTGGTTAACCCCCTGATATATTTATGTTGAAGAGATTCCCACATATCCTCCCTACTAGGGAGAGAATCATTGCCCAAGATACTCTGGACAAAGTTCTCCTAGGCTTCAGTGACTGCATTTAGGGTAGTACTGACCATGAACTCAGGATCTGGTGTAGACCCCATGAAAGTCAACAGGTCTCGAATCCCTTGCAACCTAAGAAGGAAGTGATCGATTTCTTCTCCCTTCTGCATATGATACTGTCTTATCTGGTTCTCAAGAAAAGCTTCCATTGGATGGAAGTTCCTTCTACTAAGAAGTGTAATTATTGTGTGTTTATGGTCATTGATAGATTTTCTATGAAGTCCATATTGCCTACCTGTAAGAAGAGTATCATAGTAGAAGCCACCACGAATCTCTTCTTCGAACAAGTGTGGGTACATTTCAGGATCATGTTGAAGATTATATCAAATCGGGATAGCAGGTTCCAAAGAATATTCTAGTTGAGCCTCTGGTCGTTGTTGGACACCAAGCTCACCAAGTTGACTGATGGCTACACAGAGGTCGTCGACAGGATTATAGTGCACATACTACGCATGTACAACTCTAATCATCCATGAACATGGGATAAAAGTCTCCTCTATGTGAAACATAGCTACAACATAGCTCTCCATAGCTCAACTAGCCGCCCCTTTCAGGTGGGCTTGAGATTTCAACCATTGTGTCCCATTGATGTTGTAATGCCTCTTGTAACTACATAGACAAAGTATGCACATGTTCAATCTAAAGTTGATAAGGTCTTCAAGTTTATTGAATGCATTCAACGCATCTACAACCATGTTCATGATATACTAGATAAAGCCAATACTAGTTACAAATAATGTCATGATAAATACTAGATGCCACATAAGTTTCAATTGGGTGACAAGATTTGGTTGCATCTATAGAAGGAATTTGATGCCAGGGCCCATCAGAAGCTTTGACCACTCCGATATGGGCCTTACACCATCACTAAGATTATGGGTGACAACACTTTTGAGCTAAGTATGCCCCCTATCTTTGGCCTACACCCAATCTTCAATGTGGATCACCTTCGGCTATTTTTTCCACCAGTATTGGATGCATCGGACATTGTTGAGAAGCTGACATAAACAGAGATCAACCCAAATTGCATTGAATAGGCCACAACTAGTCGGATCATGAACAAAAAAATTAATAACACTCACCAACAAAAGATCCAACTGTATCGGTTTTTCAAAGCTTGCCAGCACTTGCACTAAGGAAATTAGATCACCAGGGACCAATTTCAACAGAAGTTTCCTCACCTCTTAGAGGCACTCTTAGTTTCCTATTTCATCAGTCTTCTACTTTTGGCAGTTTTTTGAGTCATGAAGTTTCAAAGTTGTTTTTAGGCCCTAAATGACATTTTCTAGGAAACAGGAAAAGGTGATACAAAAGACAGATATTCACAATCAAAAATTGTTTTCCTTGGATAGACCTTTCTAACAATTTATCATGGGTGCCAAACGTAGATCATATGCCAAAGTTACGACCCCAAGAAGTTGGTGTTCCTACTAACCCCATCGAGGCCCAAGAGCTTTTGGTGCTTCATCTCCTAAGGTTAGGTTTTTGGATGTTTATGATTTTTCATTGTTTATTCAAGTTAAAAATGCCTTAAAGCCTCATTGTAAGACAATTCAAAAGGCATGTAGTTGTTACATCTCTTCCCAGAGATAAGCTACCATTGCCTGAGCTAGTTTTCTTTCATTCTACATGTAAACAATTTTCAACATTTATTATTTATTAATTGAAGTTCAGTTTCATTCTATCTCTGTATTTTTGTTTTAAATTTGCATTTCATTTTGTTCCTTCATAAATCTAGATCACTAAGTGAAGGCACACAGGAGTATTTTCACAAGTCGTTCATTGATGGTTTACAATAAGCTCAATAACCAGGAGACATGATATTTGTTTTTTCTCATGATCGAGGATGGTTGATGTTTATGTATATAAAGTTGAATATGATCCTTTATATGTTTATTTATGAATAGAGTTCAAAGACTTAGTATGTTTGATCCTGAGTGTGTTTCATCTTGATCATTCCAGTTATGTTTACAGTCAATGGATAGAGATGTATAAATATAATGTAATGTTTTCATTATCTCATGAAAAGTTACAATTTTTTTGAGAAAAAAATAAAATTAAAAATTAAAAAAATAAAATTAAAAATAAATAAAATAAATTGGCCAAGATCCAACCAGTTAACTTGTATTCATGGGCTTGGAAATAGTGTCATAGATTATTTGATATATGAGCTAGATTTGCAGAAATTTTTACATGGTATCAAAGCTAGATTTCTAGAAATTTCTGCATGGTATCAAAGCTAGATTTGTAGAAATTTATACATGGTATCATAACTATATTTGTAGAAATTTCTACATGGTATCAGAGCTGAAATCACTATAGAAGAGAATAATTTCGAATTGCAGATTGATGGAGCTCTAGTTTAGGGAACATCCAGAAGACCATATGTGCAGACTTCTTAATGGAGTTAGAAGGTTGCCAGTGGGCAGATCAGTGAGCCAATGTTTAGTGACACAAAAGGGAGTTGTGATCATTGATATTGGAAAAATGAGGAGTAGGGATATTTCCCATAGGGAGATCGAGACTCAGAGGGAGTCTCGTTTCAGAGGGAGTAACCCTATGGAAGCTAGTACTTCAAGATCTAGGAAGATCAGACTCATTATTGCAGTAGTTGCAGCAATAGTGTGGAAGCAATAGCAGTAGTAGTATGAGTAGTTCATATTTAGCTCATGCATGCAAAGCCTTGAGGAGTTGTTGAAAAAATATATATTATAGAGCAATGGAATACATAAAATATATTGCAAAAATATAAACACAAAAAACACATAAAACAAGAGAGACACAGATATAGGTGGTTCACCCAATTCGGGCTACATCCACGGAGAAACATCCAATCCTTCCTTTTATATTATCTAGCAAACTAAAGAGATACAACCTGCAACAGATCCATTGTAATTCCCTCTTTGCTCTCACACAATCTCCTCTCTCTTTTGTACTCAGAATACAGATCTACATAGAGGAAATTTAATTCCCTCATATATAGCGAGCGGTTGCCTTCTACAGATAAAAAAAATAAATAAATAAATAAAAATAAAAATAAAACAAAACAAAACAAAAACAAAAACAAAACAAAAAAAACAAAACCTAAATTAAACATAACTTCTACCATCAAATCTCCACCTAATGAATGGCCCAAATTCATTATGAAATTACAACATTTTATAAGGCAATTTTACATCTATTTTTAGCTTCGGGGGGGCTCCCAAAGATCGTAGTCGTCCCCCTTGGACCCCCCTTGCAGCACAAATATTACAGGTGGCGTTGCCGCCACATTACGAACTAGGGTCTAATGCGGTGATACCTTTAAATAAAGAAGATAATCAAGCTCCACACCTAACAATCTCCCACTTGGAGACTAATTATAGAAACTCCATTGCTACTTCATTTTTTGGACAATGACTCCACTTTGGACTTGGTTGTTTCTCATCTTCATAATCATACTTGAAGACCAATTGAAACCGAGCAAAATCTCAGTTTCTCCCTAGTTACAACTTTTGTTAACATATCTGCAAGATTCTGGCTAGTGTGTATCTTTTCAGCTTCAACTGTCCATCTTCCAACACTGACCGTATGAAATGATACTTGAGTTGTATATGTTTTGTCTTGGAATGAAATGTAGAGTTATTTGCAAGATGTATGGCACTCTGGTTGTCACTGTATAACCTGCCCAACTCCTGCTTCTTACCCAATTCATCCAGAAACCTTTGTAACCAAATCATTTCTTTACTAGCCTCTGTAGCAGCAACATACTCTACTTCCGTTGTTGAGAGTGCAACAGCACTTTGCAGTTTTGAAACCCAACTAACAACTGTTCCACCTACAGTAAACACATACATTGTTGTGTTCCTCTTGTTATCTCTATCACTCGCCATATATGTATCAACATATCCTTGTAGAGAAATGTTTGAACCACCAAAGCATAATGCTTGATTTGTGGTACCTCTCAAATACATGAGAATCCACTTCACTGCCATTCAATGTTCTTTTCCTGGATTGTTCATGTACTTGCTTACAACTCCCACTGCATGTGAAATATCAATCCTTGTGCAGACCATTACATACATTAAGCTTCCAACTGTTGATGCATATGGAACTTTAGGCATATAATCCATTTCTTCCTGAGTCTCGGGACACATTTCCTTAGTTTGAAATGGCTAGCCAAAGGCATACTAATTGCTTTCTATGTACTCACTCTGAAACAATGTTAATTTTCGATTCTTCCTCTCTCTAGTTATTCTCATACCAAGGATTTGTTTTGCAGCACCCAAATCCTTCATTGCAAATGAGTTTTCCAGTTTTCTTTTGAACACATTTATTTCTTGCATGTTAAAACCTGCAACAATCATGTCATCTACATATAATAAAAATATAATATAGCTGCCATAATTTTTCATTTTGAGATAAACACAATGATCAGAGTGACATCTAGTACAACCTTTTTCAGACATAAACCTGTCAAATTTTAGATACCACTACCTTGGAGCCTGTTTTAAGCCATACAAGCTCTTCTTCAACCTACACACTAGTTTATCCTTCCCTTTTACTTCATATCCTTGTGTCTGTTGCATATATATCTCTTCCTCCAAATCCCCATGGAGAAAGGTTGTCTTTACATCTAGCTGCTCAAGATGCAAATCTTCAGCTACTACTAGACATAAAATAGTTCTGATTGAAGCCATTTTAACAACAGGGGAAAATATGTCATCAAATTCTATACCCTTTTTCTTTGCAAACCCCTTCACCACAAGTCTAGCTTATACCTTTTTCTACCTCCATATTCTTCCTTCAACCTGTAAACCCATTTATTCTGCAATGTTGTTTTACCTATAGGCAACCTGACTAAGTCCCAAGTTTGGTTATGTGCTAAGGAGTCCATCTCTTCTTTCATGGCTTGCTACCACTTCTTCCTGGTTTCTACCTGCACTGCTTCTTCATAACATTCTGGTTCACCAAAATCAGTCAATGATACATAATATAATGAAAGAGAGTATCGTTCAGGGGGTCTACTTATCCTAGTAGATCCTCTAACACCACTTTCAGGTGTTTGAGGTGCTTTTTGCTGTTGTGGTTGTTGTATTTGTTCTTGTTGTTGATTATTATGATTTTTAGGCACCTTCACTTTATATGTGATCTCATCAAGCATTATGTATTCTTTCTTTTCTTTTTCCTATTTCTTTTCCTGCAGTTGATCCTTACACAAAACCTTTTCATTTAATATGACATCTCTTCTCCTAATGATTTTATGTTTTTCATAATCATAAAAGCGATAACCAAAATCATTAACACCATATTCAATAAAGGTACATTTCTTTTATTTTGCCTCAAGCTTTGTTTTATTTTGTTTATTAATGTGGACAAAGGCTTCACAACCAAAAGTCTTTAAAAATGAGTATTTTACCTATCCATGCCTCCTCTGGAATACCACCATCCAAGGAACTTGAAGGCCCTTTGTTTATTAGATAAACAATAGTATCTACAGCATCTACCCGCAATTGCAAAGGCAATCATGCATGCAATCTCATGCACCTTGCACGCTCCATGATTGTCCTGTTCATCTTTTCTGACACACCATTTTCTTGTGGTGTTCCTGGAACTGTCTTCTCTCTGTGACTTCCATTCTCTAAATAGTACCTATCAAAATCTTTGTTGCAATATTCACCTCCATTGTCTGATTTGAGACACTTCAACCTTTTTCTTGTCTCATTTTCAACCAAAGGTTTCCATTTCTTGAAAGTATCAAATACATCAGATTTATTTCGAATACAATAAATCAAGGTTTTTTTGGTTGCATCATCAATAAAAGTAACATAATAGCAAGAGCCACCGAGAGATGATACCTGAACAGGTCCCAATATATCTGTATGCACAAGTTCTAATTTTTTGCTCTTCTTTTCTTTCCCAACTCTAAGGAATCTAACTCTCTTCTCTTTTCCATAAACACAATTCTCACGGAATTTTAAATCAACATGCTTCAAACCTAGAAAAAAAATTCTTAAGTGAAGAATATGCATCCCCTTCTCACTCATGTGCCCAAGCCTATGATGCCACAATGTCGTATCTTCTCTTGAAGTGGTTAAATAATTAATAGAATTAGAAATACCATTGCATAAATACAATGTACCAACCTTTTCTCCTTTTTCTATTACCAGGGCTCCTTTAGTGACCTTCCAAGTTTTATCTGTAAAAGTAGTCACACAACCTTCACCTCCCAAATTCCCTATTTAAATAAGATTATCCTTCAGATCTGGAACATGCCTTACCTCCTTCAATATCCATTGATTTCCATTCTACTATATTATGAAAACTATACCCATTCCAATGATTTTACAGGGTTTATCATCACCCAATCGAACCTGTCCAAAATCTCCTTGAACATAATCATGAAAATGTTTATGATCAGGTGTGACATGGAATGAGGCCCCTAAATCTACCACCCAGGCATCAATAATATTTTCTAATGAAAGAATAAAATCATCTTGCAACACATCACCTGTCACATTCACTTCATGATTGTTTTCTTGATGTGCATATCCTTCTTTTCCCTTCCAAGACTTGCAGTCTTTCTTCAGGTGTCCTTTCTTCCTACATTTCCAGCACATTATCCCCGATCTGGACTTGGATCTACCTTTCCTTGGCTTACTGTGATATCCTGGGCTCTTTCCTCTTTCCATTTTTCTTCCCCTAGTCTCTCCAGTTAAAGCATTACCTAACGTCTCACCGGAGGTTTTTCGTCGCATTTCCTCGCTAAGGATTGCATTGAAAACATCATCAAACTTTAAAGTACTAGATCCAAAGACAGAGCTACCAATGGCCATAACTAAACCATTCCAACTTTCCGGCAATGAGCACAAAAATAAAAAAGCCCTAACTTCATCATCAAAAGTTACCCCTACAGAACTTAACTGATTGGTAATTGTATTAAATTCATTTAAATGATCAGAAATAGATCCAGCTTCTGACATCTCCATATTAAATAAACGCTTCATAAGAAATACCTTGTTTGAGGCCGAAATTTTTTCATATAGTTTGGCCAATGCTGACATTAAACCTTCTGTTGTCGTTTCCTTTGAAATATTAAAGGCTGCCAACATCAATTATCTTTCTATTGAGAATATCCCATTTTGTGTCTGTCATACTCATTGTCTTCTTTGTCTTTTTTCTCAATGGTTGGTACAAATATTTCTGGTACAAATAATCTTCCATCTACATCTTCCATAGCTAGTAGTTTTAGCCATTAAATTTTTCGACCATAAACCTACCATCTTCCACCATTTCTCTCACTCAAACCAGGAACCCTTCTATCCTACAAGTTTATCAGCCAAATAAACCTTCGGCTCTGATACCAGTTGTTAGAAAATTATATATTACAGAGCAATGGAACATATAAAATATACTGCATAAATATAAACACAGAGAACACATAAAACAAGAGAGACACAGATATGCATGGTTCACCCAATTTGGGCTATGTCCACAGAGAAATAGTCAGTCCTTCCTTTTATATTATCTAACAAATTGAAGAGATACAACCTACAGCATATCCGTTGTAATTCCCTCTTCACTCTCACACAATCTCCTCTCTCTTTTGTACTTAGAATACAGATCTACATAGACGCAATACAATTCCCTCATATATAGCAAGTGGTTGCCTTCTAGGGGAAAAACCCTAAATTAAACATAACTTCTATCGTCATATCTCTACCTAATGAACGACCCAGATTGACTATGAAATTACAATATTTTACAAGGCAATTTTACACATATTTTTAGCTTCGGGGGTGTTATCCTCAATCCCCCACCGGGGGGGGCCTCCCAAAGATCGTAGCCTCCCCCCCTTGGACCCCCCCTTGCAGCGCAAATATTAAGAGTGGCGTTTCTGCCGCATTACGAATTGGGGTCCAATGCGATGATACCTCTGAATAAAGAAGATAATCAAGCTCCACACCCAACAAGAGAAGGCAGAGACTAGAGATTTGGTGGTTGAGAGGAAGCATGTTAGACCTCTCAAGAAGCAACCTCAGCAAGTTGTGGAGCAGTCACAATTGGAGAAGCAAAGAGGAGACCGAGTGGATACATCCACTCAAGCAAAGACCTCCAGTAGGGGGGAATTTTGATTCAAGTTGGAAGATGGAGCACATGCATCCATACATCTAGCTGTGAGGTGGGGCGATATAAAACCTTAATCCAAAAGTTTAGAAATTGGGTAGGATCCATTGAGGTGTTTTTTTTGTCTCATGGATCATTACCTTGCTACAGGGGCCCACAGTTTTCAGTAGTAATAGGATCAGTGCCAGCCAGATGCTGATGAGTGCAGAGTAGTATTGACAGTAGAGCAGGAGGCTCAGTAGCAGAGTCAACAGCAACACACTTTTCCTTGTAGACATTTGCAGACACAGTTGATTCAGTTTATTTTGCTTGGATGTTTTTTTTTAGGTGCAGATGTTGTAGTAGCAACAACAAAAGTGACAAGTTTTTCATGCAGAACATTCCAAAGCTGCCGGATCGGGATAGAGTTGAATTCCTTTCTTGTTGAGAGGGAGCGTTGAAAATAGTAACAAGAAATGTTAAAAATAGTATCAAGAAAATCCTAATTTAATTTTGTCCTTGAATTAAATTAGGAATAAAATTGTAACTCCACAACTAATGATGACTTGTAATAGTTAACTAAGTTAATTTGACTTAGTTATCTTAGTTAATTCGAGTTGAGGGTCTAACTAGAGTTATGTAGAGTGTCTCCTACAATTAGAAGAACTAGTTGAGTTCATTTTGAGTTGTAATTATTTAATTCACTTTAATTGAGGTATGTTAGTTGTGGAGCCTAATTATCCTCTTTACTCATAGGTATCGACACATTGGATCCCAGTTAGTAATGGGGTGGCAATGCCGCCTATTTTATCGTTGCCAGGGGGTCCAGGGGCGTTCTGGCAGTAGAAGTTATGATTAATTTAAATTTTTTTCCCTAAAAAGAAATATGAGGGAATTGTATTGCGTCTATGTAGATGTGTATTCTGAGTGAGACAGAGAGAGGAGATTGTGAGAGAGCAAAGAGGAAATTATAGCGGACTTGTTGAAGGTTGTATCTCTTCATTTTATTGGATAATATAAAGGAAGGACTGGTTGTTTCTCCTTGGACGTAGACCTATTTGGGTGAACCATGTATATCTATGTCTCTCTTGTTTTATGAATTTTCTGTGTTTATCTTTCTGTAATACTTTACGTGTGTCATTGCTCTGTAATATATAATTTTCTAACAAGTTAAAGTCAAGTAGAATAGTTCCAATTAATGGAGAAATTAGTGGGAGGTTCAGTAGTAGGGTGTAACCTACAAAAGTGTAGTGTAACCTGCAATAGTGAGGTGTAACCTATAGTAGTGGGGTGTAGCCTACAGTAGTGGGGTGTTGTAATAGCCCTGGTGAAAATTCCATGTAATAAAAGTTAATAAAGGTAAAAACAATAACCACAGTTGATGGGACACTTATTCCAAGCTGAATGTTGGGAAAGACATCCTAGGGGGTGTTCATTTGGTTCTTTATGGCTAAGGAAATTGGCAAAGGAAATGGCTAAGGCTTTGGAAAGGAAAAATGGCGTTTTTGGCACATATATTTATGAAAATAATGGAAATTAGGAGAAAACGGATGTGAAAGGTCATTGGTTGCATGTGAGGATGAAAATGAAGGAAAATAATGGAAAATGAAGAAAATAGAGGCCTTATTCATAAAATGGATTATGAGGATCAATTGGCAACCTATTTTGTCAATTGACTTTTGGAGTTCTCTCATTATTCTCTCTCTCCCTCTGTCTCTCTCTCTCTTGGACACTTAGAGTTTTCTTTGAGCAACTTTGGCATTGGAGTAGGAAAGACAAAGAAAGCAAGAGGAAGCAAAGATCAATCAGAGAAAGGTAGGATCAAGCAGCTACAGCGGGATTCTTTGCAAGTATCGATTTGCATGTGTATTTTCCTTGCTAGATTTGGCATGCATGGTATTGCATGCCATTATTTTTTTTCGTGTCATGGGTTTTGCCAGGTGTAACAGTGGTTTTAGCCTAGCCTTTCCATTTCCAGATATCCATGGTGTGATGGGGTTCTCATGTTTTGGTTGAGTTTGATTATCGGATGGATTCGATGCTGAGTGGGTGGATCTCTAAATGATAGAGCACATGGACTAATGGTCCCTAAACTAGATTGTGGATCACAGTAAATCCACTAGCCTAATGACCCCTGATCCAGAATGTGGGTTGTAGTAAATCCAGGATTGTGTTTCCTCAGTGGGCTTAGGAATCCTTATCAGCGAATGGCACAATATACGATAAATCCAAGAGGCAGTTTTCTCCCCTTTGGGCCTAGTAATCTCGAGTTTGGGATATGTGGTAAAGCCTAGAGAGTGGGCCTTGGTTGGGGACCTAGTGATCTGGGTTTGGATTGCGGTAAAGCCTGAGAGACTAGGAGATAGGAAAATTCCTCACGGTGTAGGTTGAGAAATCTCATGGCATCCATGCTTGTTTGGCCTAGTAATCAGGTGGAGATCATGATAAATCCTATTATGATATGCTCATTGTGTTGGCCTAATGAACTGGGATGGATTACGGTAAATCCTGGTTTCTTTTGATGAGGGTGAGGTGGTTTAGCTTCGTTATGACCTGGTTGAGTTCTTTTGGTTTGGGTCCCACATTCATGCTTGGAATATGGAATGGGGGTTAATGGTTGAAGAGATATTTGGCTCAACCATTCTATGGTTGGGTGGAACGTGGAAGTCCCATCCCAAGTTTTGATTTTTCATCATTAATGAAAGGTTATTTCTCCATGTATTTCTATAAGAATTTTGATAGATTATATGTGGTCTATAAGGTTGTAGTTTCACGAGTATTCTTGTGGTTATTATGTTGGTTATATGTGTCTTTTATGACAGTATCTATGTATGGTTCTCAACATGTTTTTACTTGTAAATGAATGGATAGTGTGTAACATCCCCTACTCCAGGTCCACCCAAGCAACCAGCCAGCTGGGAAAACATGTGATGGGATAATTTACTAAGGTATTCAATCTCCAAGGTGACCTTAAGGAAATGGAATCGACTGAACATATCAAACAAACCCATCCAAATCAACAAAACACCCTCGAAAGACATCACATCCACTCAGACAACCTATCCCTAAGTCTCACTAATGATTTAATCCTTTTAACCTAGATTCGCTCTCATGCTATAGGCAAGGCAGTGAGCGACAACTCAAATTCGCTCTCATATGCCTCTGTGGTAGTAATTGTGGAACTTTCTTAGCAAACTTGTGCAAGCAACCTCGAGATTTCAACCTCTTTTCTAGCCCAGAATCCCAACCTCTTCCCAAAACTTGCTACAACC
>APFE031311748.1:190060-213299 GCA_000404065.3 Pinus taeda | reverse complement strand
TTAAATATGGTATTTGGGCCTTTGGCCCATAGGATTCACTTAAATAAAACCTATTCTTGAAAATGGGCCAATGGAAGGTTGTAACTCCTAATTTCAAGGGCTAAATTTACCTTTTTTACCCTCTCCCTTAAAATAAGGTGGGCTATTTGAGGTGACTTGTAAAAATGTACTATGACACAAAATAATCACCCACTAAAAATTTAAAACCCCTTAATTTCGTCAAAGGGCGAACATTCGCCCCTAAAATTTTCCATGTCTGCTAAGTGATTTACCTGTATTCGCCTACTAAGAGAATCTGCCACTCTGTTCTCTTTGCCTTTGATGTACCTGATCTCAAAATTGAACTCACTGATCATATCCAACCACCGAGCCTACCTAGCATTCAGATTTGGTTGGTAAATAGATACCATAACCCATTGTGATCGCTCATCAACACAAATCTTCTACCCAGAAGGTGGTGTCTCCACATCTTCAATCCATGTATGATCGCTACGAACTCAAGATCATGTGTGAGGTAGTTCTTCTTGTGCTCATTCAGTTTTTGTGACTCACAACATACCACCTATCCATCGTGCATAAGAAATCCACCAATTCCCTTCTTGCAAGCATCTGTGTATACCACAAACTCTTTGTCCGGATCTACAATCTTGAACATTGGTGCATGTGTCAACAACTGCTTAAGTTTCTCAAAACTAGCCTCCCACTCCTCTTTCCATTCAGACTTCTTACCTTTCCTTTGCAATGATGTGATAGGATAAGAAATCTATGAAAAGTTCTTAATGAACCTTCTATAATAGCCTGCCAAACCCATGAAAGATCTCACCTCATCCACATTCTTAGGAGCTACCTACTCCAAGATGGCCCTTATATTTTTTGTATCTACTACAATGCCCTTGTTGGAGACAACATTCCCCAAGTAATGTACCTTAGTCTGAAAGAAACTACACTTGCTTATATTAGCATACAACTAATTCTCTCTCAACGATATCAACAATGTCACTAAATGCTTGGCATGCAGTTCCTCATTTTTAGAATATACCAATATGTCATCAATGAACACACTAACAAAATTATCCAACTACGAACACAACACACTATTCATCAAGCACATAAATGTATTTGGAGAATTAGTTAAGCCAAATGGAACTACATCAAACTCATAATGCCCATACCTATACTGGAAAGCCATCTTGTAAATGTCCTCCTCTTTGATGCATACTTGATGACATCCGGATCTCAGATCAATCTTCGAGAACACTGCTGCTCCCTTCAATTAATCAAAGAAGTCATCAGTCCTCAACAACAGATACCTGTTCTTGATGGTAACTTTATTCAACTTCTTGTAGTCAATGCACAATATGAGAGTACCATATTTCTTTTTCACAAACAATACCAGTGCACCCCATGGTGATACATTTGGCCTAATGTATCCCTTGTCCAACATTTCCTGCAACTGTAGCCTCAACTCAACTAACTCAGGTGTGCTCATCCTATAAGGTGCTTTTGGTGTTGGAGCTTTTCTTGATACTAACTCAATAGAAAAGTCTACCTCCCTATGAGGTGGAAACTTTGAAATATCCTTAGGAAATACATCCTTGAAATACTATAGAGTTGGTTACCTGCCCAAAACATCTTCATCCTCAACTTCCTTACCCTTGTCACTAGAAATGTGTACTACAAATAAAATATACCCTTTCTCGCAACTACACTTTGCTTGCATAGCTATCGCCACCCTAAATTATGTGGCTTTCTTCTTTCCTTACAAGACTCTTGGCTCCCCATTGTCATCCAAACACTCAATAGCCTTGTCATAAAAATCCACCTTGGTTCTATGAAGATACAACCAATCCATGCCCAAGAACATGTTATATGATCCCAATGGAAATACATTCAAATGTGTTGTTGTAGTTATACCATTCAAATTAAATACAAAAGCTCTTACCCAATGATGAAATCGCTTCTTTGTACCTGTAGCCAAGTGCACTAACCAAGATTCCGCATGAAATTCCTTACTCAAACCACACTTATCCACCATGTCAGGACTAACATAGCAATAGTCAGATCTAAGGTCAATCAAAATAGAAATAACTTGATCACAAAGCTTACCGTCCATCTCAATGATAGATGTTTGATGGTCTACCTGTTTATTATCCAATGTTGCATAAATACGAGGAACACTTTGACCAACATCCACAATATTATGTGCATCCTATCCACTAAATATCTGAGGCCTACCACCCTGATACTATGGGAAATCCCTCTTGCGATGATCTCCTCCACAAGTCCAAAATTGCATGGGCTCCTTATTCTTCTCCTTAGATGAATGTCCTTGTCCTCTATCTGATGCATTGAACCTCTTAGGTGGTACAAAATTCTCTTTATTACCTAAATCCTATGGTCTTACTTGCTTCTTGTCCCATTTTCCTTTGTTCATGGCATTATCTTTCCAATTCGGTTTAGTCTCATACTTGTTCTTTGATTGTTCATAGAAATTCTTTAGTTTTCAGATGGCCTCCTCCAATGATATAGGCTCATCGAACTCAATCTTATATTTGAATTCCATTGGTAACTCACTAGTGAATCTTTGAATCTTGGCCTTCTCCTTCTTGAGGTAAGGTACATACCTTAGTAGCTCCAAGAACCTGCTAGTATACTCATGATCTCTCATAGATCACATCTTTAGCTCATATAATTATTTTTCCCTATCATCAAATTATCTCTCTGATAAATAGTTCTTCTTGAATAGCTGCTCAAACTCACTCCAAGTCAAATATTCCTCATGTATACCTTTGACATTCTTCACATCTTCCCACCAAATGTATTCTTTACCTATGAGACTAAATGTATCTACTTTGGCTTTCATGTTCTCTGAATAATCATGCAACCTGAAGAATTTCCTCATTCCAAGTAACCATGCCTCTGCATCCTATGATTTCTTCATATCTCCATCAAAAGTAGGTGGCTTTTCTTTCTTAAACTCACATGGAAAGTATCCCCTATCACTCCTCCTATACAGATGATAACGATATTAATCATCGTGCTTGTAAGAACCAACACTAGAATGGTACCTGTGTCTGTCACCTCTCCTATCCAGAGTGTCCAACAATTTTCCATCTCTGATTGTGTAATCTCTCTCTGAACTATGACCACCATGTGAACTACTGCCATATGCCCCATTATTTTTTTCCTCCTGCTCATGGTTGATCTAAAGTGGTCCCTATCACTGAAAATCTGACAAACTCTGAAGTATCATTGCATTTACCTATGCTAGCTTCTCTTATGCTTGTATCATTCTATCATTATTTGATTTACAAGTCCTTATTTCTTCCTTTAAGGTTCTCAGTGTATCAGCCAAATCAGAAGAGTTCCCAACACCATACTTCTCTTCTGATTCATAGCAAGGGTTTTTGTAGTCTACCATCATTCTAGCTATTTGATATTTCTTCCTACAAGGTATATCAGGTCAGCTAAACCAAATCACAATAAACCAACGTACCTTATTATAGCTCGGGGAGGATACCTTGTCTACAAGATCAGCAAACCAACATGATACCTAAATAACATAATCATGATATCATATACAAACATAGCACATAAGCATATGACCATGCAACCATCATTCTAGATAGGGTCCAGTCATCAAGGCATGACCTTAACAACAACAGACATCATGACCTCACGCATGACAACAACCACTACATCACTGTACGCTTGAGCACATGTAAACATGAAAATGCATAAGCAATGCATACCCAACCACACTTATGCATAATCACATGTAATCAAGCATAAACAAACAACACTTGTAACCGAACCTACAAGAATGATACATGCAACTAAGCATACAGGAATGTAACCAAACATATAAGAATGTAACCAAGCATACAATAATGATACATGTAAGTGACATATAACTACACGTAACCAAGCATACATTCACGATGATGCCCTCCACAATAAAAACATCAAGTTCCACATGACGCCATCATTACAACCATGATCAACATCATGCAAATGGATCAAGCACATGGAATGCAAGTGTAAGATATACACATGAAACCAACATGCATGCATGGACAACACACAACCCATCTAGTCCAAGGGGTTAACCATACTTTGATACCACTCTGAAACACCCTCCTCCCACATCTACCCAAGCAATCGGCCATTTGGGGTAAACATGTGATGAGAGGTGACTATGATATGATTCGATCTCCTAAGTCATGTTAAGGAAGTGGAACCGATGGAAACACACCATATGGATATTCAACATCAGCATTAGGACCCTCAGGAACCAATCCAAACTTTTTGCCAACTAGCCCCTTGGTCCCACTAAGATTTTTGGCCATTTGACCTCTGGACGCTCTCATGCTATGGGCATGCCAACTTCTAAGAACCTCTAGATGCTATCACATACCTCCAAGCCAATGTCCAGGGACTCTTTTGCATAGTATTGTGCTAGTGTTCCTGAGATTTGAACCACTTCTTCAGGCCCAGAGCCAAGGTCATTGCCCAAAATTGAATCATATCTTTAGAATAGTAACATAACAAAGAAATGACAATATAAATTCAATCACTAGAATGAGACCTTGAATACGCCCCTACTAGCCATGACAGACATTTCATCAAACATATCTTGAATACGTAATCTACAGGTGTAAATAACAGATCTGATCATAGGGGTCTCATACTTAGCTGAGAATCGCTAAGAGACATTGATGCCTCAACACATTGACTATTATTTCATCCATTAGGTCATAGATATATTATTCATTCATTTACAAGTAAAAACATGATGAGAGCCACACATACATATTGTCATAAAACACATATATAACCATCATAATAGCAACAAAAATACCAATGAAATCACAACCATATGATATACATATAAACCAATATAATACTCATAGAAATACAAGGAGAAATAACCTCATATTGAGGAAGAAAAATCCAAACTCGGGATGGGACTTCCATATTCCACCCAACCATAGAATGGTTGATCCAAATCTCTCTTCAGACATTCACCCCCGTGCCATATTCCAAGCATGAATGTAGGATCTCATAGAACACATCAATCCAAAACCACCCAGGGCTTCTAGAGACCATCCACCTCAACCCATCCAATAGTGATTCCACCTCACGGTTAGATATCATAAAACCATCATCAGATCAGTCTCTATCCAAGCCCTCCAGGGCCCGAGAGAATTTTTCCAACCAAGGTTCTAGGACTAGTAACTCAACTCACAAGTTTTACTGGGCTCTGGAGCATTTGTCCAACCAAGTCTCTAGGACTAGTAACTGAACCCACCAAGGGCTCCAGAGCATTTGTCCAACCAGAGCTATGGGAATAGTAACTCAACCCAAGCTGTTACAAGGCTCCAAATTTTTTCTCCAACGAAGGCTCTAGGACTAATAGCTCAACCCAAGCTAAGGTGTTGAAATATGGCAACAAGAATATTCCAATTTAATTTGTCCTTGAATTAAATTGTGAATTAAAATCGAATTTAGTCTTAACAGCTACTTGGAATTAATTAATTAATTTATTTTAAATTAATTAGTTTGAGAAATTCAAGTTAGAAGTATTTTTGAAGTCATGCAAGAGCTATCCCTTAAATTAAGGAGATAAGATTGAGTTATATTTGAGTTGTAATTAGTTAACTTAGTTTACTGAGTTAAGTCTAGTTAAATTAGTTCCAAATTGTTTGAGGAACTAATAGTGAGTTAACAATCAGTTGATGCATTAATGCACTCAACTAGTGCTACTTCAGTTAACTGAAGATTCCCTCATCAAAAAATCATGCATGTTTATTCTGAGAAAGACCCAGTTGAGATTAATGTTCAAGGAGAGTGTACTATCAGTTGCATGTGTTTTATCATGGAGAAAACTCATGCATGCAGTCAAGGATTCATCCTTGAGGATTACGCAGTTTTTAAGGCTTGTTCTTCCACTTGGTAATGAGCTAATCATCCACAAGGAACAATGCAAGGAAATAGGAGCTTGGAGGGCAATGAGGAAGTCTGGAGAGAAGCCAAGGTTGCTTGTGAGCATTTTTGAGGATTGTACTGAGAGTTGGCTAGCTGTGAGAGCTAAGGCTTTGTATAATTCCTATGTATTTCCACCATGTATGATAATACAATAGTGTGGGGTTTCTATCTAATACTTTCCCCAAAGTATTTTCATGTGTATTATGCCATTGATTCTTCTTCTTCTGGTTATATTGTTCAATTCAATCTTTAAGCTTCTGCAAATTGATAGTAGAAGTAGGTTATAGTATTCTGCTTTGATTTATATTGCATTATCGGGTTAACCTATCACAAATTTTCTACATGGTATCAGAGCTGCGAATAGGATACTGAGAAGAGAATTCGAAGTTTGAAGTTCGAGGTTGCAAGTGAAAATTGAATTCATATCATACTTCAAGGTTAGCCAATGGAATTCTATGGCTTGAGACTCGAGTATGCCTTGGAAGGTAGCTTGAATTACATAGCCTAGAAAGATAGAATGGAGGTTGTATTAGAAGACAATGGCTTGAAAGAATTCATTGATCAAGAAATCCCAAAGCCAGCTTCAACTAATGCACAAGAGTTGGCTGAGTGGAAGAAGTGTGTGGTGAAGGCGAGACAGATCATCCCTCAACATATTATCTCGAGTCTCCATGGGAAGGATATTCCATTTTCAATGTGGAAGACATTGAAGGACCTCTACTAGAACAATAGTGACCAGAGGAAATTGGCGCTCAAGGATAAGCTTCGAAGAATCAAGATGGAGAAGGGCGATACTATTTCGACATATCTGAACAAGCTCACCACTTGTAGAGATGAACTTGGCTGTGTGGGACTAACTACTGCCAATGATGATATGGTGAGCCTCGCTCTCCTTAGCCTTCCAAAGAGTTGGAATAACTACTAGGACTCTGTGAATGGAAGGCAGAAACTACCGAATTGGGAACGACTGTGGTCGGATCTTATGTAGGAGTAGTTCAGGAGGAGCACACGAGATGGTAATTCATCCAAGAATGATGATGAAGAAAATCTGGCCTTAGCAAGTAAGGCAAGGAAAGGGAAGGGGAAGGCTTCCCATTTCAAATCGAATTCTTCTCATGGAGGGAAGAAGGGTGACATGTCTAAAGTAATATTCCTTAATTGTCACAAGATGGGACATTATGCGACTAATTTCCCATCTAAGAAGTCTAAGAAGGGATCCTTGGAAGGATCGGAAGGTGAGGCATTAGCCTCTCAGTTCGAAATGGACTTTACCCTCATCGCATGTATGGTGTCACCAATGATGGGTTGTGTCTGGTATCTTGATAGTGGAGCCTCATTCCACATGACCGGTGATAAAAATTTATTCAGTGCCTTGGAGGAGAAAGACCTCAAGATGCGGATAGAGATGGGTGACGATGGAAGGTATAGTGTTTTAGGAGTGGACACGTTTACTTTTCAAAGGGAGCATGGATCTCCTCTCACCTTGACAGATGTGATGTATGTGCCTGGACTGAATAAGAACTTGGTATAAGACGCGATGTTGGAGGAAAAAGGCTATGATGTTGTCTTCAATAAAGGAAAGGTGTTCCTAAGACACATAGCCATGGGTCAGACCAAGAGGATAGGGATTCGGGTGAAGAATCTCTATAAACTAGAGGTAGATGATTGTGCAACATTGAGTACGAAAGAAGAATTGGTGCAAAGCCAAGACATTGGTGAGTTGTGGCATAGGCAATTGGGCCATTTGCATCATAGGGCTTTGAAGATAATGCAACAGATATCTACAGGACTTCCTAAAGGTGAACTTGGGCAAGTTGACACATGCAAAGGTTGTACCTTGGGAAAGTACACCAAGTATTCCTTTCATGATTGAGACAATCGAGCAGAGGCTATCTTAGAGAGAGTTCATACTGATTTGTGTGGACCATTCTCGATGGCATCCACAACGAAGCAAAGGTATTATGTGATTTTCATTGATGACTATTCTTGTAAATGTTGGATTTATTTCATGCAAAAGAAGGACCAAACCTTCACAAAGTTTTGTGATTTCAAAGCTTTGGTCGAGAAAGAGTCAGGGAAGAAGATCAAGGCCTTGAGAAGAAACAACGGTGGAGAATATGTCTCTCAAGAGTTTAAGGACTTTTGTGTAGCAGAAGGAATTAAACGAGAGTTTACGGCACCTCATAACCCACATGAGAATGGGGTGGTCGAGAGGAAGAACAAAACTATTATAGGGGTAGCATGGGTAATGCTGCATGACCAAGGCCTACCACTTCACTTGTGGGCTGAGCCATGCAACACAACAGTCTATTTGCAGAATAGAAGCCTGCATCATATACTTGGGATGAAGACACCAGAGGAAGCTTTCTTTGGTAAGAGACCAGATGTGGGTCACTTCAAGATCTTTGGCTCATCGGTATATTTCCATGTGACAAAGGATGGATGGAAGAAGCTTGAGCCGACAATAGAGTTGGGGATATTTCTGGGGTACACTGATACACCTCACAACTATCGGGTGTACTTGCCTAGCAGTCGGAGGACAGTGGTTTGCAGAGATATCAAGTTTGATGAGTAGAAGGCCATGCAAGTTTCCCTTGAGAGGGAGCTCCAACTACAGGCTGTGGAGGAACTGTTGGTTCATAAGGAGGAGGAGCCTCAGACTGATGCGGAGCAGCCGCACACAGAGGTTCTAGGAGTGGAGACATCTACTCAAGCAGAGTCTTCCAGAGATGGATGTAAGCGCACATGAGAAGCTGACAAATTGTTGGAGGAGCGAGAGAAAATGTGGGAGCACCATCTTCTCAGTGTAGACATAGTAGGTCACCTGAGAGGTACACTGGATACATGGCCCTTACTGGGGAATGTGTTCAGATCGAGCCATCTTCCTTTGAGGAAACAATGCAACAGCTGATTTGGGTTGATGCTATGGTGGAGGAGTATGACTCTATAGTTCGTAACAGTGTTTGGGACGTGGTTCCGAGACTGGAGAACAAGTCAGTTGTGAGTTCCCATTGGCTTTACTAGGTAAAGCAAGCTGCTGATGGTAGTGTGGAGAAGCATAAGGCAAGATTTTTTGCCCGTGGCTTTTCACAGGTCAAGGGGATTGACTATGATGAGACTTTTGATCCTGTCGCAAGGTACTCACCTATCAGATCTATGTTGGCACTATTAGCACAGATGGGTTAGAAGATCCATCAGATGGATGTGAAGACTGCATTCCTCAATGTCTAGATTGAGGAAGAGGTGTACATAGAGCAGCTGGAAGGTTTTGAGACCTAGGATCATGAGTCACATGTGTGCTGACTCAAGAGAGTGTTGTATGGGCTAAAGCAAGCACCTCATGCTTGGTACACCAAGATAGACAACTACTTCACCGGGTTGGGCTTCACAAAGAGTGAAGCGGATGTGAATCTGTACCACATCATGGTGAAAGGTAAGTTGTTGATCATCGTACTTTATGTTGATGATCTCATATTGACTAGTGATGATGAGTTGATCGTGTCTTGCAAGATAATTCCAGATGAAAGACATGGGTCTCATGCATTACTTCCTTGACATGGAAGTGTGGTAGAAGGATGGGGAGTTGTTTGTGTCTTAGGGAAAGTATGCCAATGAGATACTTAGGAGATTCCACATGGAGAAGTGCAAGCCCATGCAGATTCCTTTAGCAGGTAACTAGAGGAAGGAGGTTGCTACTTCAAGAGAAGTGGCAGAGGCTACTATGTACAGGCAGCTTATGGGTTCACTGATGTACTTAATGAACACACGACCAGATTTGTGTTATGCGGTGAACAAACTGAGTCAAGTGATGGTTCAGCCTACCAAGATGTTTTGGAAGGCAGAAAAGAATGTATTGAGATACCTCAAAGGCACATCTAAGTATGGATTATGGTATAGATGGACATAGATAGTGAAGCTATAGGGCTTCACTGATACAGATTGGGCAGGGAGTCCATCAGATCAAAAGAGCACAACAGGAGGGATTTTCAACCTTGGGTCAGTGACAATTTCTTGGTATAGTGGGAAACAAAGGTTGGTTGCACTTAGCTTGGCAGAGGCAGAATACATGGATGCAAGTCAGGCATCAAGTGAGGCCATCTGGATGCAGAAAATCCTAGTTGGTTTGTTTGATCAGAGAATGGATCCAATTGTGATCTATTGTGATAATCAGAGATGTATCAAACTCTCTGAGAATCCAGTATTTCATGATAGGTCCAAGCACGTTGACATCCGATATCATCATCTTAGAGACCGTGTAGCGAGGAGGATCATGTTGCTGCACTATATTTTGATAGAGGAGAAATATGTTGACATTTTGACAAAGGCATTGTCAAAGTGTAAATTTGAGTTCCATAGAGACAGGATGGGGGTGGCAAATAATCCTTTTCTTATTGAGAGGGAGTATTGAAATATGGCAAAAAGAATATTCCAATTTAATTTGTTCTTGAGTTAAAATCAAATTTAGTCCTAACAACTCCTTGGAAATAATTAATTAATTAATTTTAAATTAATTAGTTGGAGAAATTCAAGTTAGAAGTCTTTCTAAAGTCATGCAAGAGTTATCCCTTAAATTAAGGGGATAAAATTGAGTTATATTTGAGCTGTAATTAGTTAACTCAGTTTACTGAGTTAAGTCCAATTAAATTAGTTCTAAACTATTTGAGGAACTAATAGTGAGTTAACAGTTAGTTGATGCATTAATGCACTCAACTAGTGCTACTCCAGTTAACTGAAGATTCTCTCATCAGAAACTAATGCATGTCTATTCTGAGGAAGACCCAGTTGAGATTAATGTTCAAGGATAGTGTACTATCAGTTGCATGTATTTTCTCATGGAGAAAACTCATGCATGCAGTCAAGGATTCATCCTTGAGGATTGCGCAGTTTTGAAGGCTTGTTTTTCCACTTGGTAATGGGCTAATCATCCACAAGAAACAACACAAGGAAATAGGAGCTTAGAGGGCAGAGAGGAAGGCTAGAGAGAAGCCAAGATTGTCTGTGAGCATCTATGAGGATTGTACTGAGATCTAGCTAGCTGTGAGAGCTAAGGATTTTTATAATTCCTATGTATTTCCACCATGTATGATAACACAATAGTGTAGGGTTTTTATTTGAGACTTTCCCCAAAGTATTTTCATGTGTATTGTGCCATTGATTCTTCTTCTTCTGGTTATATTATTCAGCTCGATCTTTAAGCTTCCATAAATTGATAGTAGAAGTAGGTTATAGTATTCTGCTTTGATTTATATTGCATTATCAGGTTAACCTATCACAAATTTTCTACATAAGGAAATGATGAGTGTAATTCCTGTACTCCACACATATGGCACATGTGTGGTTGGTGCGCAATTCCTTATGACATGTGGATGTTCTATTTTCTATGGAAGGGGGAGGAAGGTCCACTGGTGCTTTTGGAGCATGCAAAAGAGCTTTGAGCGCATATAAGTTGGGGCACCTATTGGTGGGGTGCCCAACTGTTTCACATAAACCACATGGTTAAGGGACCCTAGAGGAGGTAGTGTTTAAAACTTCCACCTTTTTACCTTTTTCTTATCCCTTATTCTAGCACCAAATGGTTTCGGTGCAGACACTACTTGTGGTGTAGGTGCTTCTTGTAACATCATGCTATCCTAAGGAGGAATAGAACTGATGCCCACTGCAGTGATTCCTAACCTTGTTGACGTGGCCTGAGGGGTCAAATACCAGACTGATATCACTAAATCCATATGCAGTAATGAGAGCATCACAATGACTTAGTGTGAGACAAAAACATGTGGGGGACATAAGAATGGTGTGCGAGTGATGGAATATGGTAAGAAAGTTAGATTGGTAACAACATTTATGTTAGTATCCGGAACTAGTTCTTGAGTTTGGGGGGCATTTAATGATATTATCATGCACACCAGTGCTCTTGTGGTTGGCGAAATTTCCTCTATCACTAGAGGGTCACTTGGGAATGTCTGTAGGAGTCTTGATGGCTTAAATTGGCCATGGATGAGTTCGGTATAAGTGGAGATCCATTCGCGAGAATATGAGACTAAAGGTAGCACATAGTAGGGTGCGAGTAATGTCTTCTTCTCATCATATGTGAGTTGATCTATTGTAATGATTTTTCCGTCATGGGGGACATCGTTACCCTAAACAGAGACTAGGCGAATGCTAACATATCATACATGTAACTTCATCCCAGTAGGATATTGTAATCCAATTGGGCATCTAGTACTTTGATATCTCTTAGCATGGTTTTTACAGCCAGTTCTACTGGAATAATAGGGTATTGGCCTACGAGGGCTTGAGTTCGGGGGATTCTAGTTTCTTCGAAACGGATGTGGAAATCATGCATGTGGATGCCCCTTCATCGATAATGAAATGATGGATGGTGATGTTTTGGACTGAGACTAAAATTTGGAAATCAACGACTGATGGTAGTTGTGGGGTAGATTTATCCAAGTCAAAGACCATTAGACATGAATCGGCTAGGTCGATTACATCTAGTGCAGAAAGTAAGGGCTTCCATTAGGTTGGGCATATTTGTAGGACCTCAAATATTGACATAGTTGATGGGGATTGTGATAAGTCATTGAATATGTTGTAGTGATGAGAAACTTTTGAGTTATGTCCTACTCGCCATAAAGGTCCTTTGACCATATTTGGCATAGGTTCTATAGGAAGTCGAGGAATGGTCTATGATCCTATAGGTATTTTCATGGTCGAGGTGGAAGGGTTGGGCTCCAGGGGAGCTTCATAACTTCTATTTCATGTTTGCAGGAGGATATCTTCTCTTGTCATGAAAATATTGTGATTAGAATTGTTATGGGGGTTCGCTCCAGAAGGATGTGGGTGGGATGATTTTTGAAGAGTGTTAACCACTCCTTGATGGGGGAAAGGGTCTTTCATTATTGCAGTTTTTTGACCTCCTTGCCTCCTATTGATCTGCATCCTTTTTAACTCAGGGATTTGAGGAAATGATGGGTATAATGTCCATATTTCCCATAGATATCATAAGAATGATTATTTCATAGACTTGTGTTCTTGTTTTTCTTCTATGGATTGTTGTTGGTCGATCCTTGGTTTTTATTTCAGTTAGAGTTTGCCCTAACCGGTGCCCATGGGGGTTAGCTGGGTTCAAATACTCCTTTGATTATTGTTACTGAGCAAGAGAAGGTTGCACTAGATTAACCCTTGCATTATTTTTCATTGGTGGGTTATTGTGTTGTTGTACGGGGAAAGGAGAATATTGGTTTCCTTGTCCCATATTAGTCTATGGATTCTGGGAAGAGGACATTACGTCTATATTCGTAGAGGAGTATTTGTTTCCAATGTGGTGGAATATATGAGCGTCCATGAGGGGGATGATATTGGTTAACCCTACTGACTATATTCTGCACCGGTGTGGGTTGAATGGGGTAGTATCCTGTATGCTGCAATCGTGGTGTGTTTTGTGTGGAATCAAATTCTTGGCCATTGAACGAGTATCTAGGGTATTGGTAGGTGTTGTTGAGTTGGTTTTGGTTTATGGACCCAATCAGTCCATCAACAAAATTGGATGTGCCTGGTGTCTCTTTATAAGTCTACAGGCATGGGGCATCTAGAAGAACATGATAGATGTATCTATACTAGGTGTATATAAGCTCTAACTATTGATCTTGGCTAATGGCTTCTTCCTCATTACGCGGGGGTGAATTTTCCATGTCTTTTGAAATTTCCAATGTGAGGGATATAAAAAAAAAGTCGAGGAGGACTTTGTCTTCAAACTGTGCTTTAGAAAAGCTATGGCGTTTTCGCCATGCATGTATATGATATGATATGTGGGTATATGGCATGTGTTTGAAGTAGATGAGGAGTTCTAGGCCTGAATAATGATGAATGAGAGTTGGAAAAATGTGAGGAAAGTTGTAGCTAGTGAGCTGAAGTTTCCATGTGATGCAGAAGGCTGGTCAATGTACCATTTCGATGCAGGCCCAGTAAGGGTGCATTGAAATAGTTGTAATCTAATAGTATCTTATGTGATACTATTAGATTAACACCACAGGTGAAAAGTCATGACATGGTTTCCTGGGTCTTCTACCTATTTCCATTTAAATTTCGAAATGTTCGAAGGGAGCTTGGTGGGCATAGCTAGCTAATTTTGGTTATGGGAGATCGAGTCATTAGTTAGCTTACTTAAATATTGTAGGTTTAAACAAGCTACGAATGGGATCTATGAGATATCCACGATTGTGAAATGATTTTGGATAGATATATGTAAATGGGTCCTCTATGGGGAAGTTTTAGGAGAACTACCTTGATGGTTGTCTCGCAGACTATCTGGAGGAGTGGCATGTGGGCTTCGAAAAGGGGTAGCACGTGGGGAACCTTGTGGGGTTGTGAAGGGTGTGCTTTGATGGGGAGGGGTCATGAGAAAATATGCACCAATAAAGGAATATCCTATAATGGTGGCTGCATGATGTCCTCTATGCCTAAATGGAGGGTGTCCTAGCACACCTCCCGGTAATGGGGGGAGGTTTAAGAAACATCTAGATTGACAGGGAGCCGTGGGGTCCCCTATGGTGTTGATTAGAGTGTGTGCTAATTTGTGTATGGTGAGGTAAGGAGATGATTCTTCAAAGTAAATCAATCACATACATAAAACAAAATGAAAAATAAAAAGTTTAATTTCCCTTTAGCTTTAGCCTATGTGACCAATCAAACAAAAAATGGTTTTTGTTTATTTTTTTGTGTGAAAAAGGATCCTACGAATACTTATTCATTCTTGCCACTCTCAAAGTAATTGGGACTTGCAGAGCTATCTTCTAATGGGTATTGGGGAAACATCATGAAAGAAATGGTGATGCCTTCCAGCAGCCAAAGAATCAACCAAAGTAATGGAAATGAGGCTCAAGTGCTTCTTGCACCGTCACCTATAGGGAGAGGATGCCCTAGATTTTGGCCACTAAAGTACCTTTGTCCCACGTGAGCATTCGATTCTTTAGCTTCTTGGTAGTCAGCTACCAGTACTAACCACTAGATGGGTTGGGTAGCCCCAAAGAGTACCGCATGCACTGGACCTAAGCTAAACCCCCTCTGAATCAAGTCTTTGTCATGTCCGAGTATTATTTTTGTGGGATGATTGGAGGATTTTAAGCTCCTTAAAAGTCAAAAACTATATTTTAAAGATATAGCATGAACATGGAGGCTTATGGGATGCCTACCCCCAATGGTCCTAACCTGAACTATAATTTTCTTGGTGGCCCCTGCGGGGAAACTTAGTTGGTTCAAGTTATGTTTTTTTTTAAGGAGTATTTATTCACTTAGGGAGTGATTTTGTAAGCAAAAATAAACTAAGTACATAAAGCTCCGAAAATTGATTCCTTAGACTAATACAAAGCTTATAGAATCTTAGTGTGTGATGCAAGTGAACATACAAAGTGTTGTAAGATGCGGATATTAGGTGATCCTTTACAATATCCTTCTAATTACACTAATTTTTTATTATTCCTTATATTGAAAAAGAAATATGGTGTGGATAATGGGCCACTTACTCTTTTCCCTTTTAAACTATGAGAATTTCAAAAAGGGAGATGGATGTTCAAGTGCTTTAACAAAATTTCATACGCATACCCATATTTGTCTAAAAGATGTAAGGGAAGCAAAGATTATTTACTTTCTATAATAGCACTTGCTGCTAGTCCTAAAAATGAAAAAAATGAATGCTTTGGTTAGTAGTAATATTTGTGGATGATGGGCCACTTACTCTTTTACTAATTAAGCTATATGATTTGCAGAAAACTTTAGAAAAATAGTTTGAAAAACATATGTGGAATTTGGCCACTTACGTTTTTCCCTAATTAAGCTATATGTGTATTACAAATACAAATGAAAAAATACTCCAACTGCTCCACTAATTAAGTTTAGTAAAGCAACTAGGCAAACTAATTAGATAATAAAAAATGCAGAGGTGAAAAAATTCACTAAAGGTTTCCAATCATCCGAGAAAAGAGAAAATACAAGGCTCTTTTTAACTTTCTAGCAACTGTGTGGGTTTAGCCACACATAGATGGACACACGCACCTATCAGAGAAAAATCCACGCTGGCATGCAAAGAAAATGAAAACTCAATTCCTTGGGCTCAGAACAGGTCCTTGAGGTCCTACAAAAATTCTAGAGAGATGTTGAGCACCTTGTAGAGTGGTAATTCAGAGAAGTTATCTTGCAAACATAACCTTTATATTAAAGAAAAGACAACAATATGGTCACCACTCCCATCGTAGTGTTTTTGTGGCAGTGGTGTACCAAAAGACACCTCCTTAGTAGTTGGTTGTTCCAAACACCACACCTCCATATAGGTCACCATTCTCACAGGGCACTCGTCTCTGTGTCTATACATCCAAATCAACTTTATATTATTTTTGCAAATTTACAAAGAGTTTTTTAGGAAAAATATTTCCACCCATATTTTCATGTCTTTTACTCGATGGTAGTTTATAGTCACCCTTGGTTGAAGCTCACACGTCACCCACAGGCATTTACCATTTTCACGCCATTAAGAACATACTTACACCCACCCTGGAAATCCTACTGACTCCAGGGCCATCTTTATCAGCAAACATGTTTGGATAATACCATTTGCATAATAGCTGTGACATCGCACTAGTTGTCCATATCCACTTAGATCGTGAGCTCTTATTATCATGCCTTGCCTGATCCACAGTATTAAGGTCTATTTACATCTTATATTGGTTCCTTGACACATCATGTTGGGCAGTTAATGCTTCATTCCTTTCGACTCCAACACTCATATTCTAGGATTGAGGCAATACCTTGTATACTCCCCCCTTGAATGGTATCCTCAAGTTGCACAATGGGAATCACTATTGCCCACTGAGGTCATTAACCCCCTTGATATTCGACACCAACACAAGATTTCATGTCAAGGTGGCACCATACTTAATGACCATTGCAGTTATTTCATTTAGTTGAAGACCACTGCATCACTAAGCACCTCATTCAACAGTGCTTACATCATGATACGAAGGTGGTACCCAAAGTCGAAGACCCATGCATAACTCAACACCAACATTTAGCAGTTCTTCACCTTTTTTATGCATGGGGGAACCAAATTCAGTTTATTTTTAGAAGAAGCACCCTTTGAGGGCATCAATAGTTATCATCATTATCCATCAGCATGTCAACCACCATAATGTTGACTAGACATAACCATTCCCTGTCTGACTGTAATAATTTTTCACTAGTCATCATAATGAGCATGGGACATGCTCGACTTGTATGGAAACTTTTTTACTCTTTAGGTATTCTTCAGATCATGGTTATCCTTTATACTCAGTTAAGGGGTTTCCCTACTCATCTCCATAAAAAGTTATACTCTCTCTCAAAAATTTGATCAGATTCTCTGTCAGAACATAAAACGTGATGTATTTTGGCTATACATTTTCTCCTAACGTCATACATTAGTTTTTGCACAATCTAGAAGACGCTAAAAGACATCAAACATAATGCACAAGTGAATATTTTCTAGCTGAAGACATCATGAAGTTTAAAAAAAATTAATTTCTCCTATGGTCCAATGTTTATAAAGTTAAAAAATTGAGGATGCCACGACTATTTCTTCAATAGCAGCGCATCGCATGGAATTTTCTTCGAAATCCACATGGTCGAGAAAATGGATGACTCAATGAATTCAGGACTGTGTTGGTTGTTCCCTGCAAAGAATCAGATACAAAGCTGGTGTTTTTAGTGGACAGACTTAGATAAACAAAGCATTACAAATAGTTAAAATAATACATATACAAAAAAAAGAGATAAATACACAAACAAAGCTCAATGGACCAAACAAGTAAACAAAATAATGGGTAAAACTCCCTTTATTGACTACTGGTAGTAGAAGGTGAAAACAATATATGAATATTAAACACTTGAAGAGAATTATTTGAGCTATGGTGCTAAATTATCCTCAGAAAGGAGGTTCTTTTCCTCAATATCTTTGCAAGATTCTCCACTCTCTCAATGAATTATGAAGAGACCTATTCTAGCAATGTCGACAGGGCCTGCCAGGGACCCTCGTATGCAATGACAAGCACCTGTGATGCCATGAGTTGTTGGTGGTGCTGCAGGGTGTTATTAAAATGCCATTGTGGAGGGTTGGTTTAACTCCAACCCTTAGCTAATTTTGGAGTTCCCCTACCATGGTGTGGACTTCTAGAGAGATTCAGACATGGGGCTTCCTCCTAGTGATGCATGGGGACCAACAACTATGAGAGTTTTGTTTTTTGCATTTTTAAATTTTTTACATATATAGGTATGTGTTTTTCTAAATATATGATGATGTTGATACCATGTATGATTATCTAAGTTTGTTCACTAACAACACCAACTATGTCTGTGATCCTTTGTAGGGAACAACCAACTTCTAAGGAGGTGTATTTTGGTACACCCTTGCCACAAAAACACTACCACATGAATCAACATATTTAGATAAACAAAGCATTTAAAATAGTGAAAACAATGCATATACAAACTTAAACTAAAACAAAGAGATAAATACACAAACAATGCTCAATGGAGCACAGAAATCAACAAAACAATGGAAAAATCTCCCTTTATTGACTATTGGTAGTAGAATTTTAATACAATAGATGAATCTTAAAAACTTGAAGAAAATTCTTTGAGCCATGGTGCTAAAAAATCCTTAGCAAGGAGGTTATTTTCCTCAATCTCTTTGCAAGCTTCTCCTTTCTGTTATGCTTCTTAATCTGCAAAGCAATACCGAACAGAGAATATGCGAGAGAAATACCCAGAACACAGAATATGCAAATAAAAATATACCCAGAACACAAAATAGGAATGATTTTATTACTCAAAGAGAAATGTTCACAGGCCTCTTCGAGGGGGCAACCTCCAATAGAGCAGAGCTCGATTACAAAACAAGACACGATGCTCCTCGCAGGGAGTCTCTATCCTTTATATATGACTCCTACATGCAATACCACGGGCCAATACCGTGGGTTTTATTAATACCATCTATCTAATACTACCGCCCATTTAACCTTTATTTAATACTACCGCCCATTTACAACTAATTGTGGTCCCATTTGCAACTAACTAGGTTAACCACTTACAAATATTAATATGGGCTTTATTGACTCTTGACTATGACGTGATCCCATGACATGAATAAGGGGGTTAGGGTGGGACCCTAACAACATTACTAAATGGGTTGAAGCAATTCCAGTCATAAATGCTACTGACGTAACAGTAATTAAGTTTATTGAGGAGAATACCTTAGCTAGATTTGGTTGCCTAACTCAAATTGTCATTGATAATTCAACAAATTTTTCTAGTGTTAAAATGATTGACTTTTGCTAGAAATATCATATTCTATTACATCATTCAATTCCATACTACCCTCAAGGTAATGGCCTTGCAGAATCATCGAACAAAAGTTTGGTAAAGGTAATCAAAAAGACTCTAGTTGATCATAAGAAGAGTTGGGATTCACATTTGATTTATGAAGTATGGGAAAAAAAAATTATTTTAAAGAGATCAACTACTAAATCTCCATTTCAATTAGTCTACGAGAAGGATGCAATCTTCCTTACCAATTTAGCTTTCCCTATTTTAAAATTTCTGCATGATGCAACAAATGAACCTGATGATTTTTCTAGAAGAATAAATCAGATTATTAAGCTTAATCAAATTAATGACTCAAAAAAATTGTAAAATATGATAAAATTATGTACTAAATAATAAATTTTATAAAAATATGTAGTAAATTTAATAAAAATATGCTTGCTATAGGGCACTAAAATGAATAGCTGTTGATATAAGACATTAAATGAATAGGTGATGTAGATTTTGTTAAGGTTAAAATCAAATAATATGCATATACAATTGCAGCCCATTTAATGCCAGGCTATTTATTTTCAAAAATTTCCATTTTAATTCTAAACAGTGTACTTATGGAATACAAACAATGTCTAGAGACATATATTGAATGCTACAACCATGAATGTAGATATAATGGGTGATTTATGATTTCCTTGATAGTTTGCTCAGTGTATTCCTATTTCACACAGAAACACCACAATACAATTATCCTTGTGAATTAACACCATCATACAACTACAACATCAACAAATACAGACACCATCATACAACTACAACACAAAACTACAACATCAACAAATATAGTTTGTTATAGGGTATTAAATGAGTAGAGTTGTATATTCCTATCTTTCAAAAAATGAACATATATGGCCCCGCTCATTTAATACTCTATAACCAATCTATTTATTTTCAACCCAACTACAACTACCTTATAAATTATGCTCTCTCTTCCTCTGCGGCAACTATCAATTCACAATGATGATCAATTATCTTCTGAACTAATTAACTATTAACTTCTTGTCATTTTGTACCAATTTGCTAGGTCACTAAACAACCAGCATTGCATAACTAATATTATGAATTGAAACCATCTCACAATTAATCTCATGAATTATGCTTACTAAACAACAATGTACTCACATTGAACCCATAGTACTCAGTGATCAATCCATGCCAACGATGACTTTGCAACTACACATCTGTGCTGCCAAAGTAGATTTATCTACAGTGCCTACACAAATTGGGTGCCTTATGCAAATCTCAAAATCCACCATTTATTTCTTGATGCCTTATCTGAACATTAAACACCATAGTATCCCATTGATGATCACCTTCATCTTATACTCATTGGATTGAAGATCCACTGTTCTATTGTACTATTACTCCTATTCATCTCTCTCACCCTTTGTTCTAACGAGATTGGGAAGAGATACCACCAAGCAGATGCTAAGAGGATTGCACAAGACCTGCCATAGAAGACCAAACACAGCAACATGGTGATAATCATAGTTGCACCCATACTACAGCAATTAGCTATGGCCTGGTTGGTCCTCTTGCAGAAGCTATCTGAAACCTATGGTCTTGGGGATCTAGTGGGTTGATTTCCCATCGACAAAACCATTCTCAACTTTTTAGATTTAGACTGATGATTCATGTCCTCACAATCGATTTTTTTCTATTTCTCAGCCCTACGAGAAGTTGAGGACGAGAACTAGATTGCTTGCACATGAGCTCTTAAAGCACTGTTGTGTATACTCACAGAAAGTCCCTATACTGGAGTTCTTTTGCTCAGCTTAGACATGTCTATCATCTGCAATTTCTTCAATGCCTCCTCCATTCTGACTAGTTTTAGGGTTTCTAGGGTTTCTAAATAGCGTTGTGAAGTACGAAACCCTAGTTAAAATAAACTTCTTAATACACATCACACTACCCGCAACCATCAAAACCGCCGTGGCCGCTGCCACAGAAATAGAAACCCTTCTCATCCGCATCATAGTGAAACCCAAAACCCTAAAGGTTGTGAGACGACGACATGACCATGCAATGGCTCCTCTCATCTAACCTAGAAATAGAAATATTCTCAGGCCGCTCATCAATATCATTCCCTTAATCATTTCTCGCTAATTCCCCATCATTCTTGTCATTATTCTTCTCTAGAGGTCCCAGGCCAAAAGCCCCAACAACATTTAAGCCACCGTTTTTGTTCCCAACTTCCTCTCTAGATCTCACCACAATGGGAATCCATTCGTTATTCGAACACACAAACCTCACCAGGGCTTGTGCCTTACCAGTCTTCTTTGCAATATATTCTCTTTTCGTGGAGAGCTCGGCCTCTTTCCATGTTTCTGCCCGAATTTGGGCCTCGGCGAGACAAAGATTTCTTCTTCTTCACATTTCACTAATATCCTTCTGCATCACATTATTTTCAACCCTAGCATACACATCCAAATATCCCACAAAGAAAACACAAAAACCCCACTCAAAATTCTCCTGAACTTAATGGATCCCATCACTAGCCACCATCTGAAATCTTCCGTCGTCCGCCATATTGTCATCTCATGCCGAGTTGGCATGGCTAAGGTAATCAATTTTATAAGTCATCTGACACATCTGTCACCAATAATGACCATGGATTGTTAGAAATATTTGGCAAATTTAATTTTCATTTTCGGAGGGGAGAGGCAGAGAGTTATGACTTTTGTGAAGCTACATTCATGAAACTACATTCACACATCGCGAAGCACATTTCAAAGAGCTACCTTCACACATCGCAAGGTTAATTTCCCAGGCTTGAATTTCACGCACCTTAGAACTATTGTAGATACTTAATGAATACTCAAGGAAAAAATAACAAGATAGATTTGGAGCAACACACTAAAACTTAGTATTCATTTCTCAAACATGAAAAATACATTTACATGAGACTGCCACTCATTCATAAGTAAATACAAGTTTTACAGTAACTTACACGCAACACTACACAGTAAAACACAGTAACTATTGTTTTACATGCCCACCAAAAATTGCTCCACAATTTTCTCCATAGAGACTTGTGCTCTTTTCTTACTTCTTACTCTCCAACCCCTCCACACAGTCTAACATGTTACAAAATGACTTTTACATTCATATATAACTCAACATAAAATTTTACATTTAATTCATGACAAAGTGAAATTAATTTTGATGTTGTTGTTGAGTGTGATCAGAGTTGCAAAGGTGATTTTATGAATGGCTGGCGTCTAGCTTCGGTCCTTATATTTTCACGCTGAGATGCAACCTGCAAAAAGTGTCTGACATGTATGGCTGCTATCCGACTATTTATTGCAGTGGTTTGGATTATTATTTCCAACACTCCCCCTTAATCACAACTACCACCATTGACAATTCCCAAACAGTTTCTGAGATAAACAAAATTTTCTCCTATCAATGGCTCTGTGAAAATATCAACAAGTTGTTCCTATGACCTACAGTGATGCAACACAATTTTATAATTGTTAATCAACTCTCTAATAAAATGATATTTAGTATCAATATGCTTGGTCCTTTTGTGGAAGACAAAATTCTTTGATAATGCAATTACTGAGGTGTTGTCGTAGAAAATAGTTGTCACACCCTCTTGTTCATTAAAAAGATCCCTCAACATCCTTCTCATCCAAACTACCTGACACACTGTTGTTGTTCCTGCGACATATTCAGCTTCTGCTGTTGACAGTGACACTATTGTTATAGACATTTTTGGGCACTTCAACCCCAATCATAAATGTCCATAAACTGAGGGCTCCTAAGTCCTTAAAAGTGTTGCTTCACTACCTAAAGGAACAAGGTCAATTGATTACATCATCTCCCAGAAGTTCTCCACTGAAAACTA
>APFE031311748.1:138003-174332 GCA_000404065.3 Pinus taeda | reverse complement strand
CTCAAGGCACTTTATCCTACTTACTCCAATTATCTTGAGTCATTGCAAGAAAATGGAAATCTCAAAGATATTACCTTTGACTCTCTTGTGAAAAAATTTGTTGAAAGAGAGAAAGATTTTGGAAAGAAGACAGCCCCTGAATCTTCTGAAAAGGTTGTGTGTCTTGCTCATAAAGAAAAGAATCTTTCCCAAGACTCTTCCATAGGAAGAGTTGGTCGAAGAGGAAGAGGAAGATATTTCAAAGCCAAGGGAGGCATACACTCTCAAGGAGAAAAGTCATATTTGCACTGCATACACTACAAAAAGAATGGATCACATGATGCATCTACATGCAGGTTACCTTGAGACAAAATTTAGCAGCAAAGAAACCAATAGAAAGGTAAAACTAATGACACAGAAAAAGGCGAAACACTTGAATTTGCTCATTATATTGTGGTACAATGTAATACTGGAGTAACTGAAGATTTATTTAATGCTTCACTTGCTTCTTGGAAAAATGATTGGTTGCTTGATTCAAGAGAAACTTGCCACGTGAATCATAGAAAATATATTTTGAAGAATTTACTGACAATGTTGATGGAGTAGTATACTTTGTAGACCAATCAAAACTCAAGCCATCAGGGCTTGGCACAATCAGGCTCAAATTGCCTGGTCTTCCAGACTTTCTTCTGCATCATGCTCTATATATCCCACAGCTGAAGAGAAACTTGTTATCCTTCGTCCACTTCCTCCAGCAAGGTCACTCCATTCATATGTTTGATGGAAAGCTTTAGGTGAGAAAAGCATCTGACTGCTCACTTGTCATGAGGGGGATAGAAGAAGAAAGGCTTCTCAAGCTGCAGGGTACATTTACTCATTAACAACATTTCTCATACAATTCTCATTATGTAGAAGGTACACTTCCATCAAGTTTATTATGGCATGCTAGATTTGGACATTTGAACTATGACAGCCTCCACCTATTGAAGAAAAATGGTGTTACTGGTTTGCCTACAATTCCTAGGAAACTTAACCAATGTGATGCTTGTATTCTAGGAAAGCATAGCAAATAGTATTTTCATGATTCACATTCAAGAGTGCATAGAAAACTTGAACTCATTCATTCATATTTATGTGGTCTAATGCATGTTCCTTCTACAAATGGAAATAAATATATGATGAAATTTATTTATGACTACACTAGAATGTGTTGGGTTTATTTATTGAAGAACAAATATGATGATTTTCAAACATTCAAGAACTTTCATACATGGATTGAAAATGATGCACAATCTCATATTGGCTCTATTTGCACTAATAATGGAAAAGAATATACTTCAAATGAATTTGAAAACTATCTTCGCCAACATGGGATCAAACATCAAACAACTGTGCCTTATAATCCCCAATAGAACAGTGTAGTTGAAAGAATGAATAGGACAATCTTAAATATGGTGTGCTCCATGATGTTTTTCGAAAATGTAAAATTGATGTTTTGGGCTGATGTAGTTCTATGTGTTGTATATACAAAGAATAGATGTCCATCTAATGTTATCAGAAACAAGACTCACTATGAAATGTGGTATGGGCACGTTCCTTCAGTAAAGCATCTCAGGGTCTTTGGTTCCACCTATTATGCCTTGATACCAAAGATACATAGAAAAAAACTTGGTGCAAGAAGTTGTAAGTGTATCTTCCTGGGATATTCTAACACCTCCAAAGCATATCGTCTCTATGATGAAGTCAATAAAAATTGTGTTGTATCTAGAGATGTAACCTTTCTTGAATCATCCAAAAATGGCAATGTTTTTGAGCGGCAACTTGATCACTTGGATAGATTCGTAAATGAAAAATCATTTCAAGAATTTGATAATCATATTCCACATCTTGAAGGGGGGATTCATATACTAGATCAACTTGTGGATTCCTCTTCTGAAGCACTCTCTCCTCCACATGAAACTCCAACAACGGATGACACTTTAAGTGATGTTATTGATAGAATTGGGAGATTCAATCTTGATTCAGTCCCAAATCAATCAACGGAGCAGCCTTGACCATCTGAGAGAGGTCCCCCAAAGTGGCTGACAAAGACACTTGAAAGTGTTCATCTTGATGAGGTTGGAAAGATAGGAACTAGAAATTCAAACCAGCAAAATGGAGGTGATGTAGATGAATCTGATTCACCTGTTGATATGGATGTTTCTTATGATTGTGAATTGAATTTGTCTACAGATTTTTAACCAACTTCCTTCAAAGAAGCTGCTTAGCATGATGAATGGAAAGAAGCAATGCAAAAGGAGTATGATGCCCTAATAAAGAATGGCACTTGGAAGCTATTTGATCCTCCATTAGGAACCAAACCAATTGGTTGCAAGTGGGTCTACAAGAACAAATATAAAGCAAATGGCTCACTTGACAAGCAAAAATCTAAGCTTGTAGCAAAAGGTTTTGCACAGACGAAATGGGTCGACTATGAGGAGACTTTTGGCCCCACAGCAAAATGGGCTACCATCTGGACACTCTTTTCCCTAGCAGCTCAGAACAGTTGGAAAGTCCATCAAATGGATGTAAAAAATGATTTCTTGAATGGAGATCTAAAAGAGAATGTTTTTATTTCCTAGGCTGAAGGATTTGTTGTGAAAGGACATGAACATAAAGTATTCAAACTTGTGAAATCCTTGTATGGCCTCAAACAAGCATCGCGAGCCTGGTGTGAAAAACTAACTGAGCATCTTCTAAAACTCAATTTCAAACGTTATGATCTTCATGATGCAACTTTATTTGTCAAGAAATTTGGCAAAATAGTTGTATATCTTGTGGTATGTGTAGATGATCTTTTGATGAAAGGGAATAATGAAAGCTACAGTGCATCCATAAAGAAGGAATTGAGGAAAGGTTTTGAAATGACTGATTTGGGCTATGTTCATTGCTATCTTGGTATTGAAGTAACTCAACATCCGAAGTCCATATTTCTTTCTCAAAAGAAGTACATTGCAGATCTGTTAAACAGGTTTGGCATGACAGAATGCAATCCTCTTACTACTCCAATGGAACAAAACTTAAAGCTCACATACATTAAAGGAAAAGAATTTGAGGATGCAACAAAGTATAGACAAGTTGTAGGAAGTATCAACTACCTAACTACTACCAAACCAGACATTTCATTCGCTGTTGGAATCCTCTACAGGTTTATGCAAAAGCTTTGTGAGGGAAATTGGTCTGCTGCAAAAAGAGTTCTAAGGTACTTGAAGGGTACTCAAGACTTTGGAATCAAGTATACGCATGTGGATGACTTCAACTTGATTGGATACTCTGATTTAGACTTTGATGGAGACAAAGAAACTGGGGTATCTACTTCAGGTTATGCTCTAGTCTTGGATCAGGAGTTTACTCCTAAATATCACGCAAACAATCAGTTCCAATAGATTCCACAATAGAAGCAGAATATGTGGCAGCAACTGAAGCAACAAAAGAAATTGTGTGGCTCACGAAAATTCTTGAATATTTGTAGGTAAAACAAGTACAATCGACTCCACGCATGATTGACAATACCTTGGTAATAAATTTGGCCAAGAACCCAAAGTTCCATTATCAAACAAAGCACATCAATACTAAATATCACCTGATTCGACATCATGTTGAGGAAAAAACAATCCATCTCTGCCATTGTTCCACTAACGAGCAAATTGAAAACATCTTCAAAGCTCTTGGAAGAGAAAATCTTTAACGATTCAGAATGATTCTTGGACTCACCAACATCCCTTCAGATTAAGGGGGCGAATGTTGACACCTAATCATCAGGATTGGGTGAATAATTGTAACTGATGTAAATAAATAATGGAAATTAGGAAGTCACCGAGAGATGAAATGAACAATTTCTCCCTCATGTATATAATAAAGACCAATCTGAATGAATATAATGTATTGATTTGAGGAGTCACTGCCTAGTCTGACACTATTAAACATTGGCATCTAAAAGAATAAAATACTCCAATATCCCTCTTTATTTTACATCAATTTTATCAAGAAATATAAAGTAGCTAAAGTAAAAAATAGTAATAATTTATTTTATAATATTCTTCTTTTCAACATCATGGAGACATGGAAATGCTTCACTATTAAACAATGGCTTCTAAAAATAATATTAATGAAGTTGACATTAGCATTAAATATTTAAATAGAGATATAGGTTCCTTAACATATAATGATAACATTAATTTTATCTACTCCAATTTTACTACAACGTTTTCCACTGCCATTAACAAATTCTCAATAATAGAGCTTTCAACCCTTGGTATGATAATAATTGTAAAATTACTAAAAAAGCGATTAGATATTCTCATAGAAAATCTACGAAGCTTGAAAAAATAAGTTTTTACAAAGCTATTATAAAAAAGAAGAAAAGGTCTTATATTAATAAGAGGTAACAACATCTTCTCCACCTTTCTAAAGTTCGGCCTAATTTTTTTGAAGGAATATACATGTTCGTAAAAAAAAAAAGAAAATAATTTGGTCTTCGTAAAGAACTAGGATACTTATGTTAAGGATCTTTATGAATCTTCGGAAACCATGGGAAACATCTTAAACACTCCTATAGAGGAGGATAATTTTTTTTTGGAATACGTGGAATTCAGGATTAAGGAACTTGCTAATGGAAAAGTCGGGGATATTGAAGGCTATCAAGTTGAAATTTTCAAAATGGGAAAGTCTATCCTCATCCCTCATATTCACAAGCTTCTCAATCTGGCAGCAAAGCAAGGCTTCCCAAAGCGTTGGACACAAAGCCTGATCATGTATATCTTTAAATGTGCGGATAAAAATGTTCCCTCTAATTATAGGACCATTATGATTAGCCACATCTTATACAAACTCAATGGACTCATTTTGGAAAAGAATATTGTCGTAAGGCTTGGAAGCCATGGACAAAGAGATAAAGGACAAGTTGGTTTTAGAAGACATCACCTAACTATTGAGCATCTTGTCACTCTTAAGATCAATTCCAAGGAATATCACAATAGTAAAATTAATCTCTTATCTTTCTTTGTTGACTTTATAAAATCTTCCAACATGGTTCCTTGGGATAAGTTTTGGCAAACACTTGAAGAGATAATGATTCCTATTGAGTTAAGCATTGTTGTGATTCGACAATATGAGAACGTTGTCTCCAAGCTTAAGACCACCAAGGGTTGGTCTAAAGAAATTAAAGTCAATATCAATGTTAATAAGGATCTATAAGATGTGAGGAAGATTTGTAATCCCTTCAATACTTAATGTAGAATTAACATGTAACATTTAGAAAATATTAATAACAAAACTTAAACCACTTTAGTAGTAAAGTTTCATGGGGAGTAGATTTTTTATTGATCAATAGGCTTTAACTATTAAAGGAGATAGGTCCTTTGTCCCATAAATAAGGGGGTGGTATTAGCCATGGATTGACAATAGGATTATTATTATTTTTTTTTACTTTTGCTAAATGAATTTGCAACTAGGTCGATTGTCCCCAAAACAAGGGGGTTTCATACACAAATTTCATGTTTGGCTTGGCAATGACCTTAAAATTGGATTATTATTATTATTATTTGTTTTCTTATAGGAGTAAATAGCTCATCATATCTGATACTCATGGGACATGGGGTTGCTTGTCATCAACACCACTATAACCCCTAGGTGGATTCTCCTTGCCCCCATTAGGTTGTCACGAGTTATAAAGTTTTACATTTTCAAGATCTTAACAAATAAACTCCTCAGGAGGATAAATTGGATTATTGTTATTATAATATATAGAGATATTTTATCTCATGGATATATGCTTCCTAATATTTCAAAATGGCCATATTGAATAAAGTATCTCAATTTTAACTATATATATTAACATAAAATAAATAAATAAAAAATATTTCTTATAATTAAAACATTTTAATAATGTATTAGTCAAAAAAGATTTTCATAATATGCTTAGCAATTTACTTCCTCACTCCCCCAGATGCGGGTGACGCTTAGGCATTTAATGAATTCGATGCAGATTTATGAGCCCAGGTACTGCTACCTGCACAGCAGCGTGGCGTCCCAGATCTCAATCACTCGCAGAAGGAATGTTTTTTATGGTTGCAGGACAGGGCAGGCTGGCGACATTAATGAAGGATGCGCTTCGAAGCTGCCTGTTAATGGTTATATACATGGAAATTTCCTACATTCATTCCACCTCCAGCATTCAGATCTCTGGTTCTAGGCTCTATTTACAATTATGATGTGAGGATAAGCAAGTGCATGTCTTCAGAGGCAAGATTCAGGCTCGCTCGGGTTTGTTTTGGCAGCATTTCGAATTCACCCATGCTCTCCACAGGGGGATTAATTCAGTGACTCGGGGTAAGTGGTCTGAGACCTGTGATATCTATATTGTTTGTGCTGTCTCTCCGTCTCGTGTTTTAACTGTCTGCGCTTACAGGCCTCTGGTTCAATTGGGTCATTCCCCTGGTTTTAGGCCTCGTTTCTTTGATTTCACTGTGTCTGTTCCGTTGATTGGTAAAATGAAGCACCATGGGAAGAGGATCCGCTCGGGGGACCACCCTGGCAGTGGAAAGCAGCCTTCTGTCAGCCATCGAGCAAACCCAGCCCATTCGCCCATCAACCTCTCTTCCTCTCCTGAGGATCTACCCCCCAGGAGTCCTCCTCGCAAACCTGTTCCCAATAGCGCCTTTCAAACTACCCATTTTAAGTTTCAGAGTAATTTGGATCGGCCTTTGATTTCTGCTCAGATAACCATTCTTATGTCGGAAGAAGAAAACCAAGTTGCCCCTCTGTCCTGCATTTTGCCCAACCCCTCTCACAGCAGTGAGCACTCCACGGACGAGAAATTTCAGGGTATTAAGCAAGAGATTGAGCCTGGTCCGAAGGATACTCTACACCCTGATATCCCTCCTCTAGATGACAGTGGCCCAATTGAAGTGGAAAGAGATGCAGGAACCACTGACTTCGATAAGGTGACGGATGGCAAGGAGCATCTCAACCTTGGTGGCGCGTGTCAGGATGTTGAGGAGACTCATGGGGAAGCAGCGGAAGATGATTAACATGGGACATGGTTTGCCTATTTTTGTTCTCTGGTGGGTGCTCAGATGGCAATTTCCAGACATTTTTCTCTCGTTTCGGCTTGACAGTATCAACCTCAGGTTTTGGCTTCCCTCTGACGAAGCGTCCGACCTCCTCCCAGACATTTGCTATCAGTTTTTCTTATCTTTTTATCTCTCTGTCTATCAGCCTATGTCTAATTGTAATGCCAATTTACTTGGTTGTATGTCAATGTTTTCCCCAGGTTCTCACAGTTATGGGGCAGTGCTATAATGTTGATGGCTCTCAGGTTCTTTCCCCTGCAGCCTCCACTCCATGTAAAAATATTTTGAATTTCAGTTAATAGAATTAGTTGTTGCCGAGAAAAAAAAAAAACAATTTACTTGCTCACTAACCAACCAATAATTCACAACTCAACTCATTTTATGAATTAAAACCATCACACAATTAACCTCGTGAATTATGATTACTCTAAAACCATGTATTCACATTGAACTCACTATACTCAGTGATCAAATCCACATTGTTGATGGTTCTGCGACTACACATATGTGTGTCCAACATAGATTTATCTATAGTGCCTACACGAATTGGGTGGCTTCTACAAATCTCAAAATTCACCATTTATTTCCTAATGCCTTACCTGAATATCAAACACCATCGCAACTTGTAACTAACCTTATGAATTATGCTTCCTCTCCAAAAATCCATCCATGAATGTAGAATGAAGATCTACCATTTTGTTATTATTAATATCTACTAAGAGGCTTATTATACAACCCAGTATGATGTGTAATGTTGTCTGTCCATCATCAAAGTTGAAAGTTTTCTCATGTTGGTTAAAATAAAATTGTAAGAATCTAAAAAAAAAAATACACTTGAATAAATTCGGTCCCTCTCGGCTTTGATAGATCCTTATTTAAAATAAATCTATGCTGGTGGATAACAATAAAAGATGGTACCTTAAGAGGATTTCCATGAGTTACAATATAATTTGGGATCAACTAACTATTGAAGAATGTAAACTATAGAGAATAAGCTTCTATTGAGTGAACTATTGGACAATTAGAAATTGGACATACTAAATTCTAGGCTTTATCAGTTCATGCATCTCATATTATATTGAATTGGTTTCTTTTGTGGAATTATTGGTTTCTTTTGCAGAACTATTGAGCCCTATCATATTTTAGGTTTTATTCTCATACGTAACAAATAATGCAGTCGACCACCACCAACCCCAAAGTCACAAGTCGTCAAACTTATGCTATAATTATTGGGATTCGAAAGTGGTACCTTCTCATGTTGATCCTTAGCCGCAAGCCTGCATATTCTTATTTGTAAACATCATTTTGAAAAAAAATGTACATCCCCAAAATTGAAGGTTATACTTCATTCGCTTCAATGCAACTATTCACAATTAGAATTTTGTTGTTTATAGTGATATCTTTGAAGCTAGATATAAAAATTGCTAAATATAGCTAATTATTATTGCATGAAGAGTTCACCAAAATTAGAGAGCCAGTTAACTGAGTTAAGTTGTGTCAAGTCGATTTAAGTCTTCTTTTGGGTAAATTCTAATTTAGTGTATGGTTGCAAGTCAAAGTTATTTTAAGTGAGTCGCTAGTCAAGAAAGGTTAAATACCGCTCACCGGGTCATTGTAATCATCAAGTTTGTGTCATTGATTGAAGAACCACAGCTTGTGTTATTGTGTGTTAAATTTTGTGCCTTTCCTCCTCTACCTTTCCAACAAATTGGTATTAAACTCAAGGAAGGATCAGAAGATCTATGGTCCCTGTAGAGCCAGTAAAAAAAATTTCAAGTGAAATAGACCGACGATTTAAAAAAATAAATAAATAAATAAGTAAAAAATAAAATCACCACAAAATTGTTGGACTCTTGAGGAGTGAAAAGTGTGAAAATTGGGTGTGAAATTCGCGCTTTATTAGTGCAGAAAGTGCAACAATTTCACTCAAACTTATGAATCAATGCCAAATAGGTCATTGTCGCATGTTGGTTGATTGTGCAAGCCCCATGAGGTATCAAAAGAGTGAATAAATTCGTGAGAACTTACGAAAGACAAAAGCCTACGCATATGATTCTTTTCATAAATTTTTGTTTATTAAAAAGGATCGTAATATTTGGATGTCTTTTTATGAAAGTTTTTATAAGGCCTTTTATAAGGTCTTTGTTAAATTTTTTATAAAATGATTTATTATAATAAGTTTTTAAAAGGAGATTTTTTCTGGGGATTTTTTTTTATATAAATTTCTTTATAAAGTTTTTTTATAAAAACTAATAAAGGAAGCTTTGTAAAATTTAAAAGGGATTTTATTATTTTTAAGAGTATTTTTTAAAGATGGCTTCATCTAGTTTTTAGTGGTAGTTTTCACCATTTGCAGGGGAGGATTAAGATAAGTGGGCCATTAAGATGGAAACTACACTAAAGGCTCATGATGTTTGGACTATGTCACGAATGGATTTCCCAAACGTAAAGATGAAGTAGTTGAACAAGCCCTCACTATTTAGAGAGGGAACAATGGACAAAAGACAAAAATAAAAATGTGCAAGTGTTGCATCTTATCCAGCAAGGAGTGGACCGAGAAGTGTTCTAGAAAATTATGATCATCTCTTGAGCAAGGAAAGCATGGGAGACTTTAGTGACAAGTTATAAACGTATGATGAAATTCAATATTGTTAAGTTGTGAAATACTAGAAGATATTTTGAGAGTTTGCAGATAAGGGAAAAAGAGGATATCGAGTCATTAATTAATTGAGTTTTGACTATCGTAAACGAGTTAAAAATTTATGGTAATAACATTAAATATCAAAGAATGGTTGAAAAGGTCCTCAGATATTTGTCTACCAAATTTGCCATTGTAGTAGCAGCCATAGAAGAAGCCAATGATTTGGAAACACTGACAATTGATAAGTTTATGGGATCACTTCTATTCCATGAGGCAAGGATGGACAACAACACAGATTCCACCATAGATATTGATTTTAAAAGTCATGTTTCTATTTCAAGGTATAAAGGTCGAGGCAAAGGTATATCGAGAGGTAGAGAGTGAGGTGGAACACATGGTGCGAGGTAGAGAGTGAGGTGGAACACATGGTGCTCAAAGAGATGGTAGAGAAGAGTAGGAACATGAAAGTGGAAGCAATATCAGAAGCACCAACAACAATCAAACAGTCGACAAATCAATGGTGAGATGTTATTATTGCAATAAATTTGGCCACTATGCACGTGATTGTAGGAAGAGGATAGTTGGTCAAGGAAAACCTAGAGGTAATGTCACTACAGAGAATACTAACTGCATGTTCCTAGCTTTCCATACCATGCATGAAACTTATGATAATGTGTGTCGATTAGACAGTGGTTATAGTAACCACATGACATGCAACAAGAATTTGCTTGCAAATTTGGATCAATTTATGAAGACAAAACTAAATTTGGGCATTAACAAGACTGTGGATGTAGATGGAAAGGGAGCGATCAACATTTTGACCAAGTAGGGGGATCCTAAGATAATTTTAGAGGTATATTATGTCTCTAGTCGCAAATATAATTTTATTAGTGGTGTTCACTTAATGGAGAAAGGATATAGGGTTATTATTCAAAGGACATGAATGTGTTATATATGACAAGACGCGAAGTAAGCAGCTGATAGAAAAGGTGCAGATGATGAGGAATGAACTCTTTCCTTTAATAATGAATTACATTTATTAGGTTAGTTCTTTTACAATTGCATGTTCTAATGATTACTGGTTATGACACCTTTTCTTTGGACACTTGCATTTATCTGTTTTGAGATTACTATAGCAGAAACAGATGGTTAGAGGATTACCTCCCATCAAGGAACCTTATCATACTTGTGAGTATTGGATCTTGGGAAAGAAAAACCATGAGAGATTTCCAAAGGGAGTTGCATACAGAGAAAAGTAGCCACTAGAGCTGGTTGATACAGACTTGTGTGGAAATATGAGGACACAATTGATTGGTGGAAGTTCTTACTTCCTCACTTTCATTAATGATTTTAGCATAAAGACATGGGTTTACTTCCTGAAGTAGAATTCTGAGAATTTTGCAAAGTTTAAAGAATTAAAATCCTTAGTAAAGAACTAGAGTGAGCGTTAGATCAAGTTAATGAGATCAGATTATGGTGGAGAATATGATTCGAAGGCATTTCATGCTTACTATAAAAAACATGGAATTAGAAGGAAGTTTACAACTAGATACACACTATAGTAGAATGGTATAATAGAGAGAAAGAACATAACCATTATGAATATGATAAGGAGCATGTTGAAAGGAAGAAACTTTTCTAATGAGTATTGGGCAGAAGTATGCATGTGTTGTTTATGTGATAAAAAGATATCCTACAAATAGTGTCATGAACAGAGTACAAAAAGAAGCATGGTCATATGTGTCTTGCATTGTATCTCATCTTAGAGTGTTTGTATGTGTAGCCTATGCACATGTGCCTAAGGAGATATGAGGAAAATTGAATGATAAAAGTGAAAAATGCATATTTTTTTGTTATAGTGAGGAATCAAAAGCTTACAAATTGCATAACACTATCACAAAGAATACCATAATCAGTAGAGATGTCGTGTTTAAAGAAAAGGATTCATGATATGGGAGTATAGATAAGGTAGATGATGCAAGAGTGTCACTGATGGAAGAAGAGGATGCAATAGAAAAGTAGCAGCGAGAATCACAAGAGAAGACACCAGACAGGGTCACGCCAGTAAGGACTCCAACATATTCTGAACAACATGGATCTCAAGCAGCTCAACATATAAAAATTCTCCTTGCAATCAATTAGGTGATGAATCGAGCAATGGTAAGAGAAAAATTAAAAATCTAAAATATATTTATGATGATTTGGATGTTAGTTCAAGTTTTACATTGTTATCTTTCCAACCTCATTCATTTGAAGGAGCGATCAGAGATGAAAATCAGGTGCAAGCCATGGATGAATAAATTGAAGCTATTGAGAAAAACTATACATCGCATTTGGTTGATTTTCCAAAGGATGAAAATCTCATTAGTGTAAAATGGGTGTACAAGACAAAGCTGAATGAAAAAAGTGAAATTGACAAATTTAAAGCAATACTTTTAGCAAAAGGATTCTCACAACAACCAAGAATAGATTTTGGAGAAACGTTTTCTCCAGTAGCAAGATTGGATACTGTAATAGAAGTCTTAGCCATAACACCTCAGAAAAATGAAAAGTATATTAGATGGATGTGAAATCAACCTTCTTAAATGGAATTATAGAAGAAGAAATCTATGTGCAGCAGCCTCCAGGATATGAAGTTTAAGGACAAGATGATAAAGTATATAGGTTGAAGAAAGTGCTCTATGGGCTAAAGCAAGTGCCTAGATTATGGTATAGTAAAATTGTCAATTCCATGACCAAGAATGGTTTTTGCAGAAGCAACATTGAGCCTACCTTGTACATAAAGGTAAATGAGCATGGACAAATTTTGATTTCTTGCTTATATGTTCATGACATTATTTATACAAGTGATCTTGAGTTAGATAAATTTAAGTCAACCATGAATAAATAATTTGAGATGACAAATCTTGGTCATATGAAATATTTTCTCGGCATCGAAGTTGAGCAATCAGAAGAAGCAATTTTTATCTGTCAAAATAAATATGCCAAATATTTGTTGAAAATATTCGGGATGGAAAATTGTAAACTTGTCCTACACCAATTGCAACAGGTACAAAGTTAAGTAAGGATGATGAAGGATCAGATGTAAATACAACTATATTCAAAAGATTGGTTGGAAGTCTCATGTATGTTACAGCTACAAGACTAGATATTATGCAAAGAGTTAGTTTGATTCCTACGTTTAGGAACCCTATAATGACAGTGTCATTCGCTTGTCTGCAAGGAATGGCTTCTATCCATTTGGTGAAATAGTCTGTGGCAGTTAGAATCCATTTATGTTAGCCAGAAGAGGGAGGGTGGTTCTCCAATGAAATCCAGACCCCATTGTTGGAAGGGCTTTTCAGTGGAAATTGGTCTCAGGGGTAAGGGTAACAATTTCCTCTTGCCTTCAAACATTTGACATTTGTGGCAAGCAGTAACAAATTTCTTTACATCGGTGAACAAGGTTGGCCAATAGAATCCAGCTTTGAGGATCTTGTTTGCAGTTGACTTCCAGTAAAGGTTTCCACCATAGTCTCCTGCATGAAATTCTTTAAGAACCTTGTCAAATTCTTCTTTTACTAAACAATTCAGTAGAATTCCTTCATGATTTTTCCAAAATAGAACATTATCTAACATACAAAATTTTGAAGCTTTCATCTTTAAAAACCTTTTCTTAGTTCTGGATAACCCTGGAGGAGCTTGTAGGTTTAATAGTACAAAAATTATATCAGCATACCAAGGTGAATCTAAGAAGGCCTGCAATTTGTTTCAGTCATGAGTTTTGCTAATCTCTATCCTTTTATAAGCTTTGTGGGTTTTATTTCAATACCATATTCCAATATAGTAGCAATCCATTTTCCTCGTTTGCCTTCAATTCCATCCTGGGTTAAGATGTCTTTGACAACAGCATTTGGTACATAGGCTATTATATGGGAGTACAATATATAGACTTTAAAATCTTTAATAGCTTTCACAAGTGAATAGGCTTGTTCTTCCATGATTTTGTACTTTAATGGTGCATCTCTTAGTGATTTACTAAAAAAGGCTATCGGTTTCTCACATCCTTGATCATCTTTTTGTGGTAAAACAACAGCAATGGTGTGTTTTAATGCAAATGAAAATATTATAAAGTCTCTATCAAACTTTGGACTTGTCAAGGCCAGTGTTCTAGTCAAAGCCATTTTAATTTCTTCAAATGCTTGTTTGGCTTCTACTGTCCATTTAACTTTTGAATCCTTTTTCAACATATTATTAAGAAGTCTAATTAATTCAGCTAAGTTAGATATAAATCTTCTTAAAAAGTTAATCTTTCCTAGGAAAGCTTGAAGTTCTTTGACATTTCTAGGGTGGGGTATCTGCATAATGGCTTCTACTCTAGCAAGATCAATTCTAATGCCATCTTTGCAGATGATATGGCCCAAGAGTTTTCCTTCTTCTAGACCAAACAGGGACTTTTTAGGATTTAGGTAAATGCCATATTGTCTGCATTTTAAGAATAGTTGTTTTAGATGATCTAAATGTTGCTAATCTGATTTAGAAAAAACAGTCAGGTCATCTCGATATACGACAAAGAAATAATGAATTTATTGTGCAAAATCTATTTCCATTGCTCGTCGAAAAGTTTCCCCTGCATTCTTGAGTACAAATGGCATTTTAACATACTTGAATGTTCCCCACGGTGTTGTAAAAGCAGTTTTTTCCTGGCCATCAGGGTGAACCAGAATCTGGTTATATCTTGAGAACCCATCCAAAAGTGAAATCCTAGAAGCACCTACCACCCTTTGTAAAATATGATCCATCTTAGGTAAAGGGTAATTGTCCTTCAAGGAAAACTTGTTTACATTTCTTTAATCAACACATAGCCTAATTTCTCTAGTCTTTTCCCTACTAGGTACTAAATTAGAAACCCACTCTGAAAATCTGATAGGAGCAATTATCCCTGCTTCATACATTCTTTTGATTTCTTTTTCAATTAAGGGAAGCAGTACAGGGTTAATCCTTCTGAGCTTTTGTTTGAATGGTTTTTTATTTTCTTTTAAAGGGATTGTATGTTGAATTATAGAGGTATCATAAGATTTCAAGTCCTCATAGCTCCAGGAAAAAACATCCTGGAATTCTTTCATTAATTCAACATATTTGATTTTTTTTTCATGAGGCAAAGATTTTTATAATTTTACCATTTTCGGATTTACTTCAGTTTCCAATTTATAGTCTTCAATGTCATCTTTTAGAGGTTCCATTTTGGGCTTCTTTGGGATATCATTAAAATCAAAGAGATCTTCCAAAGGAGTTAAACCTTTAGGCAACTCATTATCTTTCAAATTAATAAGTTTAGATTCTCCTTCAATAATTTTATCAATGTCCATTTCTTTGAGATCCTGCATTTCTTTATTGGTAAATTTTGTTGGGGTGCAGCATTTGAGTTGCATTTTCCGCTGAAATGTTTGTTTCTATCTGATTTGTTTGATCAAATCCACTAACTGTATCTATATCTATATTAGTGCTATTAAACTCTTCCTCTAAGGTTAAGAAGTTGTTAATTTGAATACCATTGTCAAACACTTGCCAGTTCTTTACATTGTCAGGTATGGCTGGCATGTGTCTAATTTTAGTTGTGAAATGATCCTTGGGCTCAAATGGTAGTTTACAGGTGCTGGCAAACATTGCTAGACTATGAGTGTGCAAATTATGTTTTATTGGGATTTTAGCCAGCTGAGTTTCTAGAAATGTATTGAGAATCTCAATCACTATTCCACTGTAAGATATTAATCTCAGATTATTTCTGAGAAAATCCCTTTTTTCTGTTAAATGATCAAATCAGAATCTCTTAATACTGATACTCTAATTTCCCCTAAACTTTTGACTAGTTTAAGACCTAGCAATAAAGTCTCGTATTCAGCCATATTATTAGTGCATCTAAAGTTTAATCTATAGGCGTGACCTTCACCATGATTATTTTCAAGATTGTGCACCCAAATTCCTGCTCCTGCTCCTAACTTTTTAACTGAACCATCAAATTCTAAGTACCAAAGGATCTCATGTTCATAGTTAGTATCAGGAGTCTTAGGGATTTGTTTAATAGGAAGATCTAGTTTTTTAGTTTCTTCTGGTTCCTTTTGAGTATCTGATGTGTCATTGTTCTCAGAAATATATTGAATTTGAACACTAAACTTCTCATTTGTAATTTCTTCTTGCTCAACTGCTAAAACTTTGACTTCATTCAAAGGATCAATTTCAGCATTGTAAAGGATGAAAGAATCCATATCTGAGTGAATGGAGTAGATAGGGAAATTTTGATGTCTCTCCTGGCTACTTACCACATATTTCATTAAAGTTTATCTGTACAGTTTCTTAGATTGACCAAATACTGAAATAGTAGCATAAGACATGTCCAACTGTAGAGATCATTGAAGCTTTGCACCCTAAGATCTAGACAATAACATACCATACTTTGGTGGAATATATGCCACTACTATGTCCATTAAGATGGTTTTGGTAGGATATTGGACTAGTGATACACAAATATTTGATCAATCCTAGACATTTGACCTGACTTGAATCAAAAGAGAAAAGGTATTTATACGGCCTAGTGATGTATAGGTCCAGTTTCTCCATCACAGATTTAGGCATCAAGTTATGAGAAGCACCATAATCAAACATGGCATTATGAAGTATTTTATCATGTATGTTCAGACTTACATAGAAAGGAGGGATTCCTCCATCTACTGATTTTCCATTTACCTCAAGGCCAAAAATCAATTCAGGTTGGTCATCAAAAACATTTATTGAATCTTCATTCACAGAAATTTGGAGTGATCTACTGATTTGACCTCTGTATACATCATGTTTAGCCAATTCTGATAATGGAACTGCTATTTTTACCTTGCCTACTTCAATCTCAAGGTTAAAAGGTTTTTCAATTTGAGTTCTTGCATTTCGGACAGTGGGATTCTCTTTTTTTGTTGTATTTTCTGTGTTTCTCACCTTTTCAGGATTGGGGTTATAGGCTGAAGTTGTTTCCAAATCAACTTTTGGAGGTTCTTCTATGTTTCCTTTGGCAGGAATAGAAGTGGAAGATTGTTTGTTATGTGGTTGATTATCGGATACATCCTCAATGATTGGATTATTTGGTTTAGGGTTGTTTCTAGAAAGAATATGTACAGTGGTGTTATTTCTCTTACCTTTCTTGGACTGTTTTGTATCTTTTTATCTATTTGTTTCAGGAAAATCTATTCTTCTTCTCCTCAAATTGTATTGTTTGTGGACTTCATAAATAGCTGTATCATATCCCTCCCTGAAGTGAAATGATTCACCTGACTGAGTTTGGAATTGTTTAAGCATATGAGCTTCTTCGTCCTCTTGGATCAAGAAAACTTCTTGTTCATTGTTGACTCCCATCAAATTAATTTGAGTGTCTTCTGTTGGTTCATCAGAAGTTGAGGCTTCAGCATAATTTTCTAGGAATAGGGGCCTAATGTTTTGGTCAGGCCCAGTCTTTCCAGTATTAGAATTTTGGTTCTTTCTGAAATTTGGATTTCTACCAGTATTTCTTGGTTGACCCTCCCAAGGGGATTTTCTATCAATGGTTTCTACTCTATCACAAAGCCTTTCCATTCCTTTAATAGTAGCATCTAATTTTTGTTCAAATGCAGAAGGTTCCTCTTTCAAAGGTATCCTCCTTTCAGCTCTGGTTGTAGCTCGCTTAGATATCAAGTTGGCTTCAACACTAACAGCTATGCTTTGCATCTCTTCTAAGGTTCGAGGAGCTCTTTCCCTAAGTTGGTATGCCATATCATAATCAAATCCATCAGGGCATTTGATTAACTCCAAATCTGGAGGAGGTCTAAGATTTTGAGGAATAGCCCGGTAAACATTATTAAACCTGGTACAATAATCTTGGACAGTTTCTTGGATGCCTCTTTTCAGGCTTTCATATTCTAATAAAATTTGGGGAGGATCTTTCTTCTTTTCCCATCTATTCAAGAATGTCTGATATAGAGCTTGTAGGTCATTGATATATTTGGAGGAAGGGATCTAAACCATGTTCTAACATCTCCAGTCAAACTTTGAACAAATACTCTCATTCTAACATCATCAACATCAACTTCACATATTTCAAAATAGTTTGTCATTTTCTTGATATGTTGTTGAGTTGTGTAAGTGCCAGTACCATCAAATGGGGTAATCTTACTCTAATATTCTTGGGGCATAGCCCTTGGGTTGGCAGGTAAGTGCAGAGGAGAATACCTGTTTACCATGGCTGCAGGAATAGATAAGGAAGCTGGTGTGGTAGGGATGACAATGGGAATATGAGTTGTAGATGGAGGGGTAGAAGGTGTAGCTCGAGGTTGGGAAGTCTGAGGTGTTGATGATGGACTTGGAGGAGCAGTAGTGTTCACATAAGGGTTTGATGTTCCTTCATAGGTAAGCTCTGACTGAATGGGATTCTACAGATGTCTATCAAGATGTCAAGTTACAACTTCAAGCTGTAAATATTCAAGAAATACGGGATCATGAACTATGTGTGCTAACTCAGACTTCGAAAAGGTAACAAATAAATGGGTTTCAAAACATTCATCAAAAGGTTCATCCTCAAGGTAAATCCACTTCACAGGACAAGATCTTGATCTATATAGAGGGCGAGAACTAGTAGAACTATCTTGGCTCTCTTGCCTCCTAAGAATCCTAGGAATCAGATTAGTGTTTTCGAACATAGGTGGTGGAGTTGGATCAGGATTAGATCTAGTGTAACGAATCCTTTCTGAAGCTAGGTTTCTAGGTATTTTTGGGTTTTTCTATAAATGGGTATGACAATACAACTTTAACAATTTCTTTAAGAAGCTTTTAGATATGGGTTTTGAACTTTCTTAAAGACTTATTTAGCAAGAGGAACTAATCAAGTATTTGAAACCAAATGTCCAATCTATAAGCTAGATCGGAGATAGACTGAAGTAGCATTCATTTACTTCTATAATTGCAAAGCAAGAGCATTTCAAAGGCTACCTGGCTAGCTTCAGGCTCTGTCTGTAGCTTAGAAAGTAGACACTAGTAACAAACAAATTATTCAGGTCCCCAGTGGAATCGTCACTATGTTATCACTCAGATTTTCCCAAAAGTTGTAAGAAACGGAAAGGAGGCCGAGGTAACCACAAACCAATATTTTATATACAGATTCTAGCTAATATGAATCCAGAGAGGGCTCTCTCTTTAAGTTTTAGCTTTGATTTTTAAAGGTATTAGGCTAGTTATGAAGTTTGGGAGTTTTGTTTGAGTTTGGGTGGTGAGATTCAATAGCAAAGGGATAAGATTGAGTAGTTTAGGCCATTGGGCTAATGGAGGCAAGTAATATGGCTTTACTGGACTTGGTTTCTTGACAAAGGATGGTTTTACAAAGCAAGATGGTCAAACAGAGAACAAACAACGATTTTGAAAATATACGGAATGAGTTCAAAATGGGTGAAGGGAAATTAAGAATACTTCAACCTATTTGAAAAAATGGAACTAGAATTGATTACAAGTAAAGAGCAATTAAGTATTCTTTAAATAATAATCAAAGTGGCAGAACTAGAAAACAAGAGCAATTAAGATTTTACTGTTCATTCTAATTCGGAAGAAAACATAGAGAATAATAAAGTTTGAAGATAGAGTGCAATTAAGCATATTCTGAATTACTCATTTTTGTTTATCATTCAGATATGAACAGAGATGATATAATAAAAAGGAAAACTTTAAAACATAAGGTATAGAGGAATTATTGATCTAGTGTTTTATTCAAGAAATCTGTAGAAAGTCCTTTGCCTTAATTCTTTATCCAGCAAGCCATACACAAATTTGATCTAATCAATACTTTATTCCAAAAAACCAGTATTACAACAATTTATATGAATCCACCCTCGATATCCCAATTGAGGGAATATTTATACAAAATATTTTACACAAAATATCTCATAACAAAGTGAGATATATTCTAGTGATGACTAATCATTTTTACAAGAAAATAGAGACAACTAGTCACGAAGATAGGAGAAAAGCAAATTGATGTTGTGTTGTTACTATTTGTGCTGAGTGTGCTAGAGGCAGGTCCTTTTATTTGGTTTGTTGCTTTCTTCTTCAGTAAGTTCGTGCTGGCTTCCCTCTTTGACTGATTCTCTTTACCTGCTCTAATACTCTTCGACCTGTTTTGACCCATGTTCCCTTTTATTCATCTCTGTTTATCTCAACAAGGTAAATAGCCCAAAATTTACATTTTACCAAAGGTAAATTTACAAAATTTCTAACATATCTTCCCACCATTTCTACTTTGGCAATTTGTGCTTCTAAATTTTCCTTAGTGTTTCATTAGTCTCTATATATCCAAAAACATTAGGCTGGATGGTGAATAATTGCTTTAACTCATGCTCAATGTAGAATAATTTCTCTAAGCTGTCATAGAGAACTCGGCCTGTGGGAAGTGCTTTCACTCCTGCTGCACTTGATGATGAGCTAGCTTGATTGCCAGCATACTTATTCAAATTATCTACATAATAAATGTGTTTCATTAACTTATCATTAATAACCAAAGGACTTGGTAGCCCTTTATTTTGTAAAACTGTGAACTTCTCCATAAAAGAATTGATTTCTACTTGCATATCCTGGCACCTTCTCTCTAAGTTATGCATTAAAGTTCTCTTGGTCATAACTCTTTTGATTTCCAAAATGGTATCTGTCCTATCTGAGATGCCAAGTTCTTCCAGTTGTTCTCAGTTTCTGTTATTTAGAAAATGTATGAGCCGATTGCCTTCCTCTGGCATTTTACCTAATTGTGCTCTTGTTTGCTGAATTGCTCCATGGGTTGTTTTTACTAAGTCGATTTATTCATAGATCACTTGGATAGATGACCATATTTAATTTATAGACTGAATTATATTAACCCAAAGGATTTTCCTGATTACTGCCAAGGGGTTATCAAACGTGAGCTCTTGTTCTAATGTTTTGACTTTACCTTCTAAGGCTTTAATCTCCCTAGTTCTTTCCACGACACTTATTTTGAAGATATCATAATTTCTCTCTACCTTAGTCAATTGTTCTTTCACCTATTTCAACTCTATAACCTATAATCTCAATTCTTCCATAGCCTTTATCAATTCTTTTGTGCTCATATTAGTACTTCTACCTGGAGTTGTACCTGCTATTGATGTATCTGTTGCAATTGTACCTATAATTACCTCTGCTATGACTGCTGGGACATTTGGAGCTAATGTTGTTTCGAGTGTAAAGGGAACTGCAATTAAAACTATGGGGATTACTTCAGGAGGCTGAGAGGTCGACTCTCCCTGTTTTTCCTTCAGTGATTTTTCTAATGCCTTCCTGTATCATTCAATATTTCATTAAGTTTCAAGAGCAAGTCCATCATGTCCTCTTCGGATTTCTGTTGTGTAACTTCTGTAGTTTGTGGATGCCTTGAAGGAGGTAATTTTAGGTGTTTCCTTAGGGCAGCAATGTCCTCCTCTTTTTTGTTGATTAGTGCCTTTATGCCTTTAGCATCTTTGGAATCATGTGCCAATCCATTGATGATCTCTTCTAATGATTTGATTCTGTTATCCTTGGTCAGAGAAGAGGCTTTCTCCAAATTTAATTGAACAGTTGTATTATCCAAGGAATTTTGTAACTTGTGGGCCAACATTGCTTTGTCAGTCAGTGTGGAATAAACCATTTCCACAGTTTGCTTGTGGAGCTCAATTTGGTCCATATGATGAATATCTTTGGCTAGGACCTCCAAGTTTGTCCTGATGTATTCTTCCACTGACTGGGGTTGCTGCACCTTTGGCTTAAAGTAACTCACCAACATTTTGCCTTCTTTAATGTCATAGGCTGACATTAATCTCTGCTGGTTTGTGGGGGCCATTTTCAAATACTGACTGTAAATTTGAAGCCTTACATTATCATTTCTGGCTTTCATCTTTGTGAAGTTTTTCTTGATGTTTGAGGCCTATTTGCTTTGTGGCCTGAGGGATGACACTTCTGTACTATGTTGTGTTTCTAATTCTTGAAACTGTGAGCTAGTAGATGTTCCTCTCACTATGAAAGTTTGTTGGCTAGCTCTTTCTTCTCTCTGGCTATCTACTGTTTCTTCAATTATTTCCTCTTCTGACAGAGGTTTCAGTCTTTGCCTCTTTGCTCTAGGCTCTCCTGTGGGTCCATTGATAGGTGTGGTGGCTTCTTTGTCTCTCTTTTTATGTCTTTCCTCATTTAGAGGAGTTTGCAATGCTAGAATTTCTACTGCTTTGGTTTGGGTTGGAGGAATTTGCACTTGACTCTATTTTGTGGACATTGCAGGCTGATCTGTCATTGTAGGTTGCTCAATGGTCTCTATTTCTTTGCCTTTGGAAGTCCCTGTAGCTGGTATGTTGGTTTCTTGTGCAGGCTGTTGGACATTGCAGCAGATGATGTACCAATTTCTGATCTTTGAGGCAACTTGAATGATACCTGTCCAAAAGAGTCCAGGTCAAGGGTTTTTTCAAGATCTTTCATAGCAATTTCCATCTTTTCTTGCTTACCAATTTCTTCTATTAGGGTCCCTTCTACCCATTCATCCTGATTTGCAAACTGTTCAATTTCTGGGATCCTATGATGTATATAAATTGATAGTATGTTTCTTGTCCTTCTGTCACATATGAAACTATTTGGATCATATGGCACCCACCAAAAACTCTTCTTCAATCTAAGGTGTTCTTCTAAAATCTTTTCAGCTTCTTGCCATGCATCCCTAGAATTAATGACAAAATTGCCTAGCTGGTTCTTTATTCGTAACTGAGCTTTCTTCTTGGCATTACAAAAATGGACTCAGTCTGCATTTATGATCTGTCTAAAATACTCTATTGTAAACAATCTCATGGGCACATATTTAGGTAACTTGAAAGGACAAAGTTCACACCCATACATTCTGATTTATGTGTGGTTTTTGTATAGGTACTAGTCACCTATCCTGTACTGCTTAGAGAGCTGGAGAATTTTCTTCATGTCACCACTGATCCTAGGAGAAGGAACTCCTATCAACAGAGAGGTTTCTGGATGTACAAATAAGTCAATGAATTCATTATAGGTGTAAGGGGACTCCAGGGTTTTATGAAAGATTGAATTCCAAAATATCATAGACCTTCGATTTCCTTTCGAGTCCAATTTCCTGATGGGGAAAGGAAAGCTGTCTGGTTGATGATATAACAAAATATGATATATAAAAGATGTGTATTTGAAAACTCCTTCTCTATCCAAATTCATGAATTGATCATGGATTTTATTGGCAATGAAAGTGGCATAGCCATATCTTACAGTAGGGGGTTGTCCTGGAGTGAAGATTGATAGTAACACTAGGGTAATCTCATCAACATATTCACTGGAGTTAAATCCCATGATCAGGGATATCATTTCAATAATTATTCTTCCAGTTTCAGTGAAAAAGGTCTACAGATAAAGAGGTGGACCTTTGGGATGGTAGTTTGGCAACATGAAGGTCTGAGCAATGCAGTTTATTTCTGATTGAGATAACTGAGGGGCTTTGTCAAGTAAATACCCCAAGGAAAGAGGAGCAAGGGGCTGAGTGGAGTGGAACTATATCATTTCATTGATGGATTTAGCAGCTACGGGAAAAATGATAGTTTCGGATGGGGACATAACTACTCTATGGACATGGTCATAGTTGGCATAGCAATGATGAATTATCTCTGGGAAAACATGGACTAAGGGGAGGAAATACATGGGAAGGTTGGATTCACATAGTCCAAAAATATCAAAATTATTTAGATGACTATCTCTGATTTGGCAGAAGATTTTGAGATGGTTACTATCACTAGATAAATCTTTTATTTGAAAATCTTTGTCGGCCAGGGGTAGATAATCTAAGTCTTTATCGGGTGCATTCATGGGCGCGACATTCAAGGCTATGGGAGTTTCCATATTTGGTTCTTGTGTATTCAAAATGGAATTCAGGCTTTCTATGGGAAAATAGACTAAACAGCAAGTTTGGGGTCTTTTTTATGGTAGCTATAGACTATTTTTAACTTGAATTTGGCCTTCTCTAGTAAAATTCTCACTAGAAAACAGAAATTACAGGGTTGCAGAGTAAATTGGGTAAATACCTATATTAAGGAGGTAAACTATGTAATTGCAGGTTGAATGACAAGCTCCAGAGTGCGATGCTGGAGTTTCTTGGCCTGGTGGTGGGCTGAATGCTTGAACAGCTGACTGGACGTTATTTTGCATGGGACCACAGTTTGCAGAGAATAATAGTGAAAATGATGTTTAGTTAGTTTTATTTAACAAAACTAAGGTTGGAAAGTATTTTTGGCTTTATCGAGCGGATGACATAAGCTGGATGTGACATTTTGTCATTATGTGGAGGGCAGTAAGCGATTTGATCACACCGCTTTGGAGTCGGGCAGTTTTAGACGGAGGGCGAGCGAGCATATGAACGGGCGATGCATGGCGGATGTATAGGCACAAAACCGCCTGGTGATCACGAGTTAAAGCGCGGTCACCAGGGGCGTCACGATATCACCATCAACCGTTGGATGAAAAGGCGATGATCGAACGGCTGACAGGCTTTGGAGATGGCGAGGAGTTAATGCAACGGGCCAGGCATAATAAACAACGTATTAATCGATTCAAGGGCATTTTGATTGGTTGGGGGACAGTTATGAATTAACCCAAATGGTCAATTAATCCCATATGGCGCGGCGGGGTAGGTTATTAATAAACTTCTGATAAATTTATGAATCACTATTAACTATAGTTTAGAGAATCTTCAGCAAAATCACATAATTAATAACCATTAATTATAGTTAACCATTTATATAGTTAATATGTAAATCACTATTAACTATATAATGGTTATATACCATCGGGGCGGGAATTATATAAAGTGTGGGGGTTTAATATATTTACATATTATGAGAAGGGTTAATTTTTTTGGGATTTATATAATAATAGTTAGAAATTAATATGAAACAGAATGAAAATAAGCGCTACGCCAATGTTAAAAATTCACATAGAAACTTAGGCTAAAGTGGGAAAAGGGGGTTTTCCAGTGATATTATGTATTTCCTAAGTAAAATAGGTTCATTTCACTTAGGCAACTTTACGAAATGAATGATGGATGGATGATTTTGAGTACTTAGGCTTTTAGATCATTGGGCCGAGGGTCCAGTCCCTCTAGAAGTCAAAGAAATGCTTTGAGCCCCTTTGATTTTCAAAGACCTTAATACTTAGGGGAAATTAGTGAAATCTTTAGGGAAAAATGTGAATGGAAGTTAGTTATTTAACCTTGTCTTGTTTGAACTGCATCAAGTGAAATGTATGCCTTGCACTTTGTGATAAAAGTAAAAGTTAACACATTTAGAAACATTTTTCATCACAAGTATCATTCTGCAACACCATCTACCTACCCCACCTACTTTAGCTGACATTTTTTCTTCTTTATTTGGGCGCACTTAGACTGGAAAATCCTTATCAAATCATCATTTTCTTTACATGGCAAGCCTACCTAAGTCTACACTTATTACATCCAAGGGCTTAGATTAAATTGTTGAGCTCCTTTTTATTTACTTTACCTATCTACTTATCTGCCAAGTTTAAATAGTTTGGTCATATTTTATTTTCTACTCTACAGCATGAAATTGAAAAATGCATGAGCCAAGTTTAAACAATTGGACTCTCCATAAATTGTGGCAAAAGTTTAACAAGCTGCACACAATTACTTATTACACAAAATGAAATAGTAGTGGCATTTGGACTTGCACACTTTCCTGGTCTATTTTTTGTTTGGGGTTCATTTCCTTCACTTTTTTGACCATCTTATTCTTTTCACCCTTTGATTTTTCTTTTAGGGTATACCCTCTTTACATTTCCTAAATTTTTTGATTTTTTGAAAATATTGAAAATCTTTGCAACACGGAAAGGTATGAACATATTACAGAGCTCATGAAGTCAATCATGAAATATGACACCTATTGGTATAGGAGCATAACATTGGCTCCACTTGGGGATGGCTTTTCCTAGTGAAAAGTCAAGAATAACAAGTCAGATGGCCTTCTGAATAATTATGATTGTGCTCTGAAATCTCCTTCTACTGGTTGCTTTATTTTCTTCGAGCTTCAACTTCAGCAAGTTACTATCCAATCCAAACTATGACATTACCAAGGATATAGTATGTACATGTTAACATCAGAATACATTAAAACGTTGGATCAAAATAATGTTTCAACATCCAACCATTAATTGGTCCTTCTATCTCTGTACCGTCCAAATTCTTCAGAAAGTAAGTATTGTTCCCTTGTAAGGCCTGGATAATATAAGGTCCCTTCCATAGGAAGTCAAACAGCCCATGTTTTCCTTTGTCTTCCCTCCTGGAATCCCATCTCAAAACTTTGTCTCCAAGGTAGGAATCTTCTGCATTGGTTCTCTTATCAAAAATCTTCTTGAGTTTCTCTTGTACTACTTGGGATCTTTGATACACTTCTTCTCTGGTCTGCTGCAAATGGATGGTTTGGTTAATTCTCCTTTGAATATCATTGAGCTCCACTTGAGTTTCTTGAAGTAGTTTCATTACAAGAATTCCTAAAGATGAGAGAAATACAGCCTCCAAACCATAGACTAGTTCATAAGAACTAGTTCCAATATATTTCTTTGTAGTGAGTTTGTCTGCCCATAGTGCATTAGTAAGTTTCTTGTGCCAATTTTTCTTGTTTTCTTCCAATAATTTCTTAATGATATTAATTAGGATTTTATTGTATGACTCAGCTAGACCATTACCTTGAGGGTAATATGCTGTGGAATGGCCTAAAGTAATATGGTATTTGTTACAGAAACTTATCATTTTCTTGGATTTGAAAATAGCAGCATTGTCAGTTATGATTTTTTCAGGACAGCCAAATCTAGACAGTATATTGGTTTCTAGGAACCCTATAATGACAATGTCATTGGCTTGTCTGCAAGGAATGGCTTCTAGGAATTTGGTGAAATAGTTTGTGGCAGTTAGAATCCATTTATGTTGACCAAAAGAGGGAGAGTGGATTTCTCCAATGAAATCTAGACCCCATTGTTGGAAGGGCTTTTCATTGGAAATTTGTCTCATGGGTAAGGGTAACAGTTTCCTCTTGCCTTCAAAAATTTGACATTTGTGGCAAGCAGTAACAAATTTCTTTACATTGGTGAACAAGGTTGACCAATAGAATCCAGCTCTGAGGATCTTGTTTACAATTGATTTCCAGTAAAGGTGTCCACCACAGTCTCCTGCATGAAATTCTTTAAGAACCTTGTCAGCTTCTTCTTTTACTAAACAATTCAATAGAATACCTTCATGATTTTTCCAAAAGAGAACATTATCTAAAATACAAAATTTTGAAGCTTTCATCTTTAAAAACCTTTTCTTAGTTCTGGATAACCTTGGAGGAGCTTGCAAGTTTAATAGTACAAAAATTATATCATCATACCAAGGTAAATCTAAGAAGGCCTGACTGATTTGTGGAGTCGCCATCTCCTATTCATTATCCAGTTCATTAATATCCGGGGCTTGGAAATTTGTTTCGGTCACGAATTTTGCTAATACCTGTCCTTTTATAAGATTTGTGGGTTTTATTTCAATATCATATTCCAATATAGTAGCAATCTATTTTCCTCGTTTGTCTTAAATTCCATCCCGGGTTAAGATGTCTTTGACAACAGCATTTGGTACATAGGCTATTATATGGGAGTACAATATATAGACTGTAAAATCTTTAATAACTTTCACAAGTGAATAGGCTTTCTTTTCCATGATTTTGTACTTTAATGGTGCATCTCTTAGTTCTTTACTAAAAAAGGATATGGGTTTCTCACATCCTTGATCATCTTTTTGTAGTAAAACAGCAGCAATGGTGTGTTCTGATGCAAATGAAAATATTATGAAGTCTCTATCAAACTATGGACTTGTCAGGACCAGTGTTCTAGTCAAAGCCATTGTAATTTCTTCAAACACTTGTTTGGCTTCTACGTCCATTTAACTTTTGAATCCTTTTTCAACATATTATTAAGCAGTCTAGTTAACTCAGCTAAGTTAGATATAAATCTTCTTAAAAAGTTAATCTTTCCTAGGAAAGCTTGAATTTCTTTGACACTTCTGGGGTGGGGTATCTGCAGAATGAATTCTACTCTAGCAGGATCAATTCTAATGCCATCTTTGGAGATGATGTGGCCCAAGAGTTTGCCTTATTCTAGACCAAATAGGGGCTTTTTAGGATTTATGTAAATGCCATATTGTCTGCATTTTAAGAATGCGTGTTTCAGAGGATCTAAATGTTGCTGATCTGATTTAGAAAAAAACAGTCAGGTCATCTAGATACATGGCCAAGAAATCATGAATTTCCTTTGCAAAAGCTATGTCCATTGCTCGTTAAAACGTTTCCCCTGCATTCTTGAGTCCAAATGGCATTTTAACATACTTGAATGTTCCCCATGGTGTTGTAAAAGCAGTTTTTTCCTGGTCATCAGGGTGAAGCAGAATCTGGTTATATCCTAAGAACCCACCCAAGACTAAAATCCTAGAAGCACCTACCACCCTTTGTAAAATATGATCCATCTTAGGTAAAGGCTAATTGTCCTTCAAAGAAACCTTGTTTACATTTCTTAAATCAACACATAGCCTAATTTCTCTAGTATTTTTCCTAGTAGGTACTAAATTAGAAATCCACTCACAAAATCTGATAGGAGCAATTATCCCTGCTTCATACATTATTTTGATTTCTTTTTCAATTAAGGGAAGCAGTACAGGGTTAATCCTTTTGAGCTTTTGTTTGAGTGGTTTTTTATTTTCTTTTAAAGGGATTGTATGTTGAATTATAGAGGTATCATAAGATTTCAGGTCTTCATAGCTCCAGGCAAAAACATCCTGGAATTCTTTCATTAATTCAACATATTTGAGCTTTTGTTCACGAGGCAAAGATTTGGATAATTTTATCATTTTCGGATTTTCTTCAATTTAGGGTTCAGGGTTTCATCAATGTCCATTTATTTGAGATCCTACGTTTCTTTATTGGTAAATTTTGTTGGGGTGAAGCATTTGAGTTGCATTTTCTGCTGAAATGTCTGTTTCTATCTGATTTGTTTGATCAAATCCACTAATTGTATCTATATCTATATTAGTGCTAGAAAACTCTTCTTTTAATCTGAATATCATTGTCAAACATTTTCCAGTTCTTTACATTGTCAGGTATGGCTGGCCTATGTCTAATTTCAGCTGTGAAATGATGATTGGGCTCAAATGGTAGTTTACATGTGCTGGCAAACATTGCCAAACTATGATCATGCAAATTATGTTTTCTTGGGATTTTAGCCGACTGAGTTTCTAGAAATGTATTGAGAATCTCAATCACTATTCCTCTATAAGATATTAATCTGGGATTATTTGTGATAAAATTCCCTTTTATCTGTTGAATGATTAAATCAGAATCTCCTAATATTGATACCCTAATTGCCCCTAAACTTTTGACCAGTTTAAGACCTAGCAATAGAGCCTTGTATTCAGCCATATTATTAGTGCATCTAAAGTTTAATCTGTAGTCATGACCTTAAGCATGATCATTTTCAAGATTTTGCACCCAAATTCCTGCTCCTGCTCCTAACTTGTTAACTGAACCATCAAATTCTAAGTACCAAAGGATCTCATGTTCATAGTTAGAATTAGGAGCCTCAGGGATTTGTTTAATAGGAAGATTTGGTTTTTTAGTTTCCTCTGGTTCCTTTTGAGTATCTAATGTGTCATTGTTCTCAGAAATTTCTTGAATTTGAACATGATCCAAATAGTTTAGAGTCCTTGAGAATTACTAAAGTGGAAGTACTTTATGCCCAAATATGACATGTATGAGAAAATACCTCAAGTTGTGATGATTGTAGTTTCAATGGTATCTTATATGTTACATCACACTAATGTGATCCTAAATTTTTAACATATATGAACATATGCATCTAAATCTATTAATATGTTGTTTATGCTCTTTTATGAAGTAAGGAGAAGCACTCAACTTCCTTGAAAGTTGAAATGTACAAATAATGAGATTGGAAAAAATAGATGACTACTTAGTGAAAAGGACATCTGAATTTGTTCATAAATAATTCTTCAACATGTAGTGGTAGATTGGATTTGAATTGAGATTTTGTTAAGGTTCATGAAAAATATCGCAATCTTGCTAGAAAAATAATATGAGCATGGAACAAAATTTTCAACAAGTGATATTCCTTGGCAAGAGGACTAACAAAGCACACAGGTTCCTAGAGAGATATGCACACTAGTTGAATATGTGCAATATTACGAGCCCAAGGACATATGGCAACAACCACATGGTCAAATCAATTTTTCTTTTCAAATATTTTTTTCTTGGTTGGTTTTCATAGTTCTGCAAGGTGAATTAGATTTCAACAATCTGTTATTCATGTCAAGTTTAACTTTATGAGAAAAGTCTAGTTTCAATTTTAACTTCCTGTGATGCCAAATAAATTTTTTGCAACTATATTTCTTCCCACTATAGATAACAATTTTTGATAGGTTTATGATAATGGGAGTCCATGGCCTCTTTAGAAAACCTCAATTGGAGCAAATAAAAGCAACATAAAAGACATGTTACACTCACACTATTACTTTATTTAGGTTCTTATCATGACACTTACAATACTTAAACTTGAACTACTATGTTGTCAACCAAAAATTATGAGTTCAAATGGTTTGAATATGAAATAAAAGAGAGAATATTCTCATATTGACAAGATGGAAAGAGAATTTCCTCTTCAAGATGTAGGACTAAGTATCAAAATGGTGTTACATGTCACATCTCATTTTGTAGAAAATTTAAACAAAATCCCAAAATACATTTGATAGGATAGATTCATCTTTACAAAACAAGGAAAAGAATCCAAATGGATCTTTTTATAAATCCCTTATGTAATATCTCCTGGTTATTTCTTCACTAGTGTAAATAATGTAAAAAATTTGATAAAAAGGGAAAATGGGCTCAGTCAAGGGACACAGATTTCCAGAGCTGAGAAGGATTATCTGCTTGGGATTTTTTATAATTTTGTCTTAGCAAAAGATGTTGGGAGGTCTACAACAACCACCTAATGTTGATGTGGCGATTCAAGTGGAAACCCATTGGTGGTTGAAGCAATGCAGCGATGATTTGTCCACCCACTCCAACACAAAAACTAATAAACAAACAATCAGGAGGGATCCCATTTGACTGGTTTTTTTCTCTAAGTATAGAGACGAATACCTTCAAGGGACATCTGAGTTTGTAAAAGGGGATCACCCTAACAAACCTTGTGATCATATCTCAGATACCATCTAGGATGCTTAGTTGGAGTGAAATTGTGAAAGAAAGCTTGTTTACAAAACATTTAAGAAGAAAAAAAATGGCATTTGCAAGGTCTTGGTACATATGGAACAATAAGGCCTTGACATCACATATGGTGTCCATGGTCACAATACTAAGAACCCAAAAATTTTGGTGCGAGAAATTAAAGCCAAGTGTTTTTGTATGCTACACATAAAACTCCAATGTTAATGTTTTTACTCGCATCCTAGCGACCATGCTTGGATCAAGGTTGACTCCCTAGGTTCTTATTCACTATGAAAATGAGGGTAGTATAATGGCCCTTTAAGAGCTCACATTTTTCTCCTCTCTACCCAATATAATGAACCTATTACCAAAAATTAGATCACAGTTGAACTTAAGAAACATGTCATTAATCCAATAGTCCCTTTTCAATATCTAGATGAAATACAATATTCCATTTGAATCCATATGAGTGTTTTGTGATTGGAAGGCATGCTAGAGATGTAGATCTAATTGGGAGAAAAATTATTTTTGGTCCACATGGTGGTTTGGGGGGGCACTCATGGTGGAGTAGATTTTTCTAGAAAGGATTCCACCAAGGTGGATCATAGAGGTGCCTACATCATTAGAAAAGCTACCAAGAGTGTTGTTTCTACTAGAGTAGTACGTCGCTACCTTGCACAAGATTCATATGCCAATGGTGTGCACGATAAAGCTTTATTGTTTGTTGACACATATGGAACTGGAAAAATTCTAGATGTTGAAATCTTGAAGTTGATCAAAGGAAACTTTAACTTCAGCCCTAGTATGATTTCTATCAACCTTGAATTAAGTTGGGGAGGCAATGGGAGGTTCCAGAAAACATCAGCGTATGGCTATTTTGTTTAGGAGGTTTCTAATATCACATGGGAGATTGTAAAGGTCCTTAAGTGGGAGAAATATTGAAACTATGAAGTAAGATGCAAGATATTTTTTCTAAATTAGACCACAGGATATACGGTTCACACATTTATGTCTTTGAAAACTCTTGAATATGAGTATAAGGATAATTATACAATCCTCTCTCATGTGAGGAACCGAGAGATATGAATTCCTTGTTGGATGAAGGGAGTAGATGATTGTCTCTGGAGTCCCTTGATAGCTAGGGTAGAAGTGTGTTCCTAGGATGCCTGATAAGAAAAGGCTATGGTCTTCTATGCTTAGTAATTTGGATTGTTCAGTTCGTTTTGAAGTCCTAAATTTGGGTGGTATCACTATGCATTGTCTTGGATGAGGGTAGAGACATAGGACTCTAGAAGCCATTTGATTTATTGAGGGTGGAGGTGGAAGATCTCTAGAATCCCTAATTAAGAATTAATTGTAGTAAAAAACAGTTGGTGGGTGCAGTTGACTAGTCTTACGGAGTCCCTAATTCAGTTGGAAGTGTTGTTTCCATATATTGCAAAATACTTCTGATGCCCTGGAGTCTAGCTTGGGGGTGATTGGGCTACAAGAAAGGCCACAATGCAACCCAATCTATGGTTGGGCAAAAAATTGCAGTCCTCGAATCACTTACCCATCTCATTTTGAGATAAGTACTTATTCTTGTTGTTATGAATAATGGACCTTATGTTATGTTCGTGAAATTGTTAGTATTCAAATTGACTACATGAGACATGTCTTCTTATGATATTGAAATTATTGATGCTTTTGGTCTTGGCTAACCTCTTTGGTGGATTTCCTTGATGATGTTTGGGTGATATGATTCCCTGGTAATACACTTGCATATATTGAAGATGGTGTTGCATTGTTCTTTGAGGATGCTGATATGATTATTGTTGAGGATGAGCCTCATGTGATGATTACTACAGTGTATAGTTAACACCCTTATAATTGGAAGCTTCTTAATGTGATTGTCCTAGGAATTTTGGGTACAATTTATGATGGGTTCTTTTCACATTAAAGGTGAAATGTTTCTCAACTCTGCTGTATGAATAAGTTGTACCCACCTAATTGAGACCTGATAAACCTACTTGGAGTGTGTTAAGTTGGATTTTTATTCATGGTAGTACATTGATGTCCATATCACCAATATTCTAAATTGGAATTCTCCTAAGAATATGGGAATAAAAGAATAACACCTTGCTTAGATGTGGCAAGTGGATACACATTTCAGGCCTAGGTGTAATTATAGTGATATTGTTAAACCTTAGTGTAATGATTGACTAGCATCAAATCCATTCCTCCTAGCTGGTAAAAACTGTTATGAAAAATCCAATTACAAGTAATGAACCCTAGTAGAGAGTCATTATCAAACTAAATCACTCTTGTCGACTTACCTTCAACTAAACATTTTGACTTCATAGAAAGACTCATTTTATTCTACAACTTTAGGATTCAATTGACATCATCAATATAACTCATCATAGTTTCTTCCACTAATCAACTATTCTACTACGGTTGACAATGCTCTCAACATGCTTCTGATAAATATTGGGAAAAAGACACATTATACTAGAGTTTTGGCTGAAAACACACTCTGTTATTGTCTTGCTAGAAATCATTTTATTGCAGATTTCGGGAATGCTCCCTTTTTCTAAAAAAATTGCTCTTTCTTCGAGACGTTTATAATGTTACTAATATTGACATATTCAATAAGAATTTTTACAAAAAATATTATCCGGCTTGAGCTCTAAAAGGAATAATAATTTCTTATAGAAATTCAAAGGCTCTATTGCAAATTGGAGCGCCTACCATGATGGTCATGTCCTCACAAAAATGATAGAGAGATTCAATAACATCCTCCATATTCTTAATCCTTCTCATCTTTTAATGCATCAACAAGAAGAGTCCATAACTCTTGTACGTATCACCAAGGATGTTACTATAAATTCCCTTCATACACCACAAGGGTTCCCCTTCTTGCCTTTCCTTTTTCTACATTTCTCTATCCTCTATTAATTATTCAACCATTAAGTACTAAACAAGTTCAACAAAATGGCAACAAGAAAACAAACATAGAAATGAGTCCCCTTTTTTATTGGTCCCTCTCTTGGTAACAACAAAACACTCTCCCACAAATCTTGTTTCCCCTACTATTTTTTTCCACAACAAAATAATCACAGTTGTTGTAACCCATCAAAGATTCGTTGGCAACTACTAGACTATCTTATGCCATGAAATGGGAAATTTGATTGACAAATACCATGTCCAACCAATTTAGAAATATAAAGTGACAAGTACCATACTCAAGAGGCATTGTTTCTTCAGTAACACAAGTAGAAGAATCAATTCCCTCTAAGACCATTTTCGTCAAATGTATATTCTTTTACTTCCCTTTTAGGCCATCATGGGATCAAAATTTTCAAGCATAGAGAAACATACCATCCTCCATCCTAATATTTTTTGAGTTCCAAACATCATCTATGTTATTAGTGTTAGTCCATAAGAATAATTCTTAGAGTAACAGAGAATTTCCCCTATGATTGCATTTCCTTGAGTGTGAATTGGATTTGATCCTTGACAATGGTGCTTTAATTTCCTTCACAGAGACATGTAAAATCTAACACAACTTTGTTTAGTAACTTTCAAAGCCCACAATATCATGGCGAACTCTGGGAAAAAAAATTTCTCCATTCTGCTTATGACAACAAAAAGCCAACATCACAATATGAAAAACCAAAATCACCATCTCAATGTGACGAACAAAAGATGATGTCACCATTTTGTGAACAAATAAAAATGTCAGAATGTGTTAATGCAGGAAAACCTAGTTAATTTTTACAGTCCACCTTTGTATTCAATCTTTGAATAGTCAACTATAGTCAACCATGGTCAATCTTAGTAAACTATAATCAAGGTTTAAAAACATTTAATAATAATAATAATAATAATACCTTTATAACTGTTTCCAACAATGCAACCATATTCAACCTTCAATAGTTGACATAGTCAACCATATTCATCTATAATTAAACATTAACTGTGGTCAACAATGTCCATCCCCAACCATAGTTGACCATAGACAACCATGTTCCAAAATTGACATCGCAATATCATAAATAAATATCAACGTCACATTCTATCGAATAGAAATTAATGTCACAATCTAATGAAGAAAATCGATGTCATAATGTGATGAACACAAATGATGTTTCATGTGATAAGAAAAAAATTTACAATGCACTGTAAGGAAAAAAAATCAATGTCACAATATGCCTCGTATGAGTAGAACAATATATCATTGTAACTTCTCATTATCACACCTTGGGATTTTCAGCCTTGTTAAAGGAATTCATACTTGTTCTCTTGTTGATGCATTGGAGATCTAGGATGCATTTTGATATTTGGAGTTGATATTAGAATTTTTAGAGCTATTATTTGGTCTAATGGATGAAATATTACATGTTATCTTGTGTGTGCACTTGATTGCTGAAATTTTATTTCTTAATGTCTAATGTATGGAATGATTGGTTCTAGGTTATGTTAAATTATGCCCTAATTTATTAAAGATTAATTGAATTTCTTTCTAGATTAATATTGCATACATTACTCATTCATAACATGTAATGAACTTTCCTAGTGGTGAACTCCTTAAAGCTCTCCCATGAAAACACATTTTTAATTGCATAGGTAAATGCTTGAAATTTTGTTGCTATGGCTTCAAATTCAACCTACTTAAGAAATTGTTTGGCTAATCTATCTCATCCTAGAATCCATAATTCCTAAGGGACATGGGATTGGTCTAGTTGGTTGGTGATAATACTCTATTTTTATCCATGTTCTCTCTCCTAATTAATCCCTTTCAAGGCCAAGTTAGGAAACTAGGGCTTGGTGTGAATCCTTATGAAAGTATATTTTTGGTGGTTAGAGAGCCTAGACATCAAGGGGATAGTATTTTAAAAAAAAATATATCCTTTTGGTTGGAATCCACTTCAATTTCATCAACTTAAGGGTTTTCTTGAAGGTTTCATGGGCCTTGGCATTTCTAGTGCACATTGTTGGAAACATTTCCCCTTAGCATTGACCTTTGGAAATTCCAAAACTCATTTAATTTACCAAACCCTAGGGCTTTTGCCTTGTTAAAACACACATGGGAAGCAAGAGAGATATGAAAGATAAAACATGCAATAGAATTTTTATTGACAAATGATAGACATTTATGGTACATTATGTGACGTTGGGATTCACATCCCAAGGTCTCTTGGACTCCTTTTGTCCATTCGGCTTCTACACTAACCCATTGAGGATTAGGTGTCCAACATTCCCCCCCTTAATCCGAAGGGTTATGTATGAGTCCAA